>CM053274.1:20580849-20617532 GCA_028583415.1 Protea cynaroides
GACCCAAAATAGTAAATTGGAAGGCGGGGTTGCATACCTAGGTAGGCGGGTCGACCCCCTCACATAGAGTCGGACCCCGATTTTTCACCTGGGGTCGAATAACTTAGGGCCCGAGGGTCGACCCGGGAACTTCACCCCCTCATCGACCACCGTTTTGCCGACGGAACCGCAAAAGGAAACTCTCCAAATTTCAATGGGATTCCTTCCTAATCTCAATGGGGCTTATTTTGGGAGATTTTACTCTATAAATAGGACGTCCCTAAGCCTCTTTCACTCCTTTTGAAACCCTAATTGAACGTGAGAGAAGAGAAGAGAAGGAAAAAGAAGGAAAGTGGGAAAAGAAGACTAAGGAGAGGAATTCAGAGAAACCTCTGAATCTCAGCAAACCTAAGGTATGGGCATGATTCCATTAATGAATTAAGACCTTAGAATAGTTCATGAAGAGGGTATGACTTAGAAGAAACCCAAATCATACACCCAAGGGAAGATTTCGATGAAATCCATGGAGAAATCATGGTAGACAAGGTAGGGAGGAATCCTATTGTTCTAAGCCATATAACAAGCCTAGAATGGATTATGGAAGTAAGCCATAGGACCCAAACGTGAAATAATGGACTGTAGAATGAAAATCTCGACTCAACCCACGGGGGTTCGCACATGGGGTCGATTGGGAATCGACCCTACCAGACTACAGGATCGACCCCCAGTGTTCGGGAAGTCCAGAATAGGGGTGGTCGCACCCAGGGTCGATGGAACATCCGACCCTGGCATCGACCCTACCCTGGGGGTCGATGTAGACTACTACCCTACCTGCGACCCACCCTGCGACCTGTGCTTAAAAATAAGCCTAATGAAGCCGGAATGACTTCTAACCAAAATCTATCGACTTGTTAGGTTTTCCGATTGATATAAAAGTGGTTTTAAATCTTGAAATAGGATCAACACTCAAGCAAAGGTGAGGAAACAAGACCTAAACTAATTGGCTAATAATAAACTATTTTTATTTCTTGAGTCCAATGCCATGACTGATTCTATGCGTGTATGCTTATATGTGCATTCAATATGTCATCCAATTTTCCTGCTATTACTGTTCATGCATATTTAATTTTGTTTACTTATAACATGATGATGATGATGATGCTAGGAATAGGCATGTGAATGTATGTGTGTGGTTAGCGTACATGGTGTGGGTAGGGGATGGTATCAACCAATACAGTTATGCCATTTTCATGGGGTGTATATTGTGCCACGGTTCTACTTAAGTCATGTCCACTGACATCGTCGTATCGCCATTACCTTAGCAGAACTATTATGTCGTAGGGTATCAGGGGAGGTGGTCTCGGACCGTGTAGTCTTCGACTCTACCGGGGGGCCTTAGCTCTATCTCTATGGATGTATTGAGGGATGCTGGGGTGAGGCCTTGGATACACTGTTTGACACTAGGATTGGTTAGTTGCGAGCCCAGTTTGTAAGCCCTCGCCAGCAGGGGCTTAGGTGTTGGTGTGGGAAACCGGTACAGCCATGCTATTTTCATGGGGTGTATATTGTCCATGGTGGGTGCATATGGAACGACAGTGCCGATACTCATTGGGTGGATTCACACACTCGTGTATAGAGGTGAGGCGGCCACCGAACCTTTCTATAGCACATTGCAAACTTATAAACCAGACCACAGATATGAATTGAATGCATGCATATGTTTGTTGCATTGTTTTATTTGCTCACTGAGCCGTGATGTGTGCTTACCCTTTCGACGTCGAATACTCTTAGTTAATGATGCATGTACCACGGTGGAGGACTATATGAATACTTCTGTGTACGGGCACGTCGTTGCAATGGAAGCTGAAGACTTAGTGGAAACGCATGACCCCTCATGCGAGTGCAATGTATGCGTTTTTGATTAGATTTTTATTTGAATTATTAAGGAAATGTAATTTGATATTTTATTTACTTATGTCTCGGTTAATACAACATAACTTGATATTTTATTATTGATTATCACAGTTAGATTTCTCAGTTCATTTGATATTAAGACTTCCGCTATTGTGTATTTATTTTGATTATGGTTGTGGATGTATATGATTTTATTTTCAACAGACACAGCCTATTAGAGATCCTGATTGAACCATTGGTTTATTAGTGGTTCATCACACCGTTATGAATGGTGCAGAATTGGGGTGTGACATGAATCCTTTGACTGACCATCATGGTCCTTCCTATGATTGCTCTATGGTTCAAAACTATAATTTTTATACACTATCCATTATCCATAATGATTTCCTCTATGGATTCTCTTGGAATTTGTCCATGGATGGATGATTTTGGTTTCTCCTAATCCTATCATCTTCATGAACTATTCTAGGCTCTTAATTCTTGTAAGGAAATAGGTTCATACCTTAGGTTTGCTGAGATTCAGAGTTTTCTCTGAACTTTTCTCTTCCTTGGTCTTCTTCTTCAATTTTCCTTCTCTTCCTTCTCTTCTCTTTCTCTCACTTTCAATTAGGGTTTTAAAGGAGTGAAGGAGACTAAGGGACGTCCTATTTATAGAGGAAAACCCTCCATAATATGCCCCAATGAGTTTAGGAAAGACCCCCCTTCGAATTTGGAAGGTTTCTTAAATTTGATTTCTGATTGTTTCCGTAGGGTAGTAGGTGGGGTCGCAGAATCCGTCGACCCTACCTTTTTAAAACATTGGACCCCACAGCCAAAAGTCATGGGTTGGACTCTTTTGAGGGGGGGTCGGTCATACCTATTTAGGCATGTGACCATACACTCATATTTGCCTGTTTTTGAGTTAAATTTCATACCTAGTTTTGTGGTTTCTTCACGCACTTGGTCTACTTGGCTTAACCATGATAGGTAGACATGGTACAATGTGGTAAGACCAGTTAGCTCGATACGAGTCTTACAACTCTCTCCCTCTTATAAGAAATTTTGTCCTCAAAATTTGCACATACCTTCTGAGTAAAAAAGGTGAGGATATTGCTTCCGCATAGCATTCTCTTCTTCCCATGTGATCTCTTCTATATCTTGGCTCCTCCAGGTGACCTTAACATAATAAAGTCACGGTTGCGTAGATGTTGAACCTTTTGGCTGGTGATTTTAGTTGGTGCTACTTCTAATGTCAAATCATCAGTTAGATCTGGTGGATCCGCTATCAAAACGTGTGTTGGATCTCTGACGTACTTCTTCAATAATGAGATATGAAATACATCATGCACACTTGTCATAGATGATGGTAGTGCTAACTGATAAGCCACTTTTCCACATTTAGTAAGAATATCATATGGTCCGACATTACTTGGACTTAGCTTTCCTTTCTGTCTGAATCATTTTAAACCTTGCATAGGTGATACTTTCAAGAATACCTTATTACCTACGACAAATTCAAGGTCTCAATGTCGAGTATCTGCATACTGTTTCTGATGATTCTGAGCCGTTCTAACTCTTTCCTTAATAATGTTGACTACAAGACAAGTCTCTTCAACAAATTCTGGTCCAACAATACTCCGTTCACCAACTTCATTCCAAAACAAAGGAGTTCGACACTTCCTACCATACAGTGCTTCATAGGGTGACGTCTATATAATAGCCTGATAGCTGTTGTTATAGGCGAACTCGATCAATGGTAGCTTCTCATCCCATGATCTTTTGAAATCAATAACACAGGCTTGAAGCATGTCTTTCTAAAATCTGAATGGTATGCTCCGACTATCCGTCTGTCTGAGGATGGAATGGAGTACTGAATTTCAACGTGGTACCCATAGCCTTCGGTAATCCTTTCCAAAACTTTGAGGTAAAGCGTGGGTCTCTATTGGACAAAATGCTTTCAAGTACACCATGTAATCTGACAATATTATCCACATATAGCTTGGCTAACCTCTCCAGTGTATACTGTGGTCGTATAGCTATAAAGCGAGCTATCTTAGTCAGACGATCTACAATCACCCTGACCACGTCAACTACTCGGGGAGTCAGTGGTAATCCGATGACGAAGTCCATAGTGATGCAGTCCCATTTCCATGCTAGTTCTGGCAGTGGCTGCAACAATCCTGCAGGTCTTTGCCATTCAGCCTTTACCGTCTAACAATTTAGGCATTGAGACACGAATTTAGCTACATCTGCTTTCATTCCTCTCCACCAATATAATTTCTTCAAATCATGATACATCTTTGTACTTTCAGGATGTACTGAATAAGTGGTGGTATGAGCTTCCTTCATTAGTCTGTGTCTAATGTTTGAGTTTTCCATTTCAGGAACACATACTCTTCCTTTGTACTTCAATACCTTTTCATCGTCCAAGGTGAACTCAGGAATAGTCCTACCTTTTTTATGTCTTCTTGTATCGTTCTCAGATAAGGGTCTGACTTAACAACGGCTTTCACTTCATCAATTATATCAGGTACAATCTTCAATGTTGCGAACATATTTAAAAACCAATGAATAAACCCTTGGTTGGTTGATCCACCCGGTGCATCTATCACGAACTGCTCATTACCATGATTGAATACTTTTCCTGTAATACACATTGTCGTAGTTGTGTTAACCTCTCCTTGAGATTTTATCATTACCTTTCTGCTTAGCGCATCAGCGACTACATTAGCCTTTCCTGGATGATGTTGGATATCACAATTATAATCCTTCAGTAATTTTAGCCATCTTCTTTGTCTCATGTTTAACTCCTTCTGATTAAAAAGATAAGTGAGACTCGTATGATCTGATTTAATTTGAAATTTCTCTCCGTATAAATAATGTCTCCATATCTTGATAGCATGTACTACTACTGCTAATTCCATGTCATGAGTGGGATAATTTTTTTCATGTGTCTTCAGTTGTCTTGAGGTATACACAACTACTTGTTCCACTTGCATAAGTACATATCCTAAACCCAATCCAGACTCATCAGTGTACAAGGTAAATGGTTGTCCTGGAATAGGAATAGTGAAGATGTGTGCAGATATCAATCTAGCCTTCAATGTTTGGAAACTTTCCTCACATTTATCGGTCCAAATAAACTTTTCTCCTTTCTTAGTCAAACTGGTGAGAGGTACGGCAATCTGGAATAGTTTTCCACGAATCGTAGATAATACCCAGCTTGACCTAGGAAACTTCTAATTTCTGCAACACTCTTAGGTGCTTCCCACTTCACAATGGCTTCAATCTTGCTAGGATCCACTTTAATTCCCTCAGCGGATACAACATGGCCTAAGAAAGCGACCTCATTTAGCCAAAACTCACACTATGTAAATTTGGTGTAAAACTTCTCTTTTCTTAGTCGCTTTAAAGTTGCTCTTAGATTCATGACGTGAGTTTCCTTGTCCTTGGAGTAGACCAATATATTATCAATAAACACAATGACTGACGTATCCAACATATCATGGAATACCCGATTCATGAGTTCCATAAAAGTTGCAGGTGTGTTAGTCAATCCAAAAGGCATGACTAAAAATTCATAATGTCCATATCTTGTTCTGAATGCTGTCTTTAGAATATCACCTTCCTTAATCTTCAATTGATGGTATCCTGACCAAAGATCAATCTTGGAGAACACTTTGGCACCTTGCAACTGATCGAACAAGTCATCGATCCGAGGCAAAGGGTTCCGATTCTTGATTGTAAGCTTATTCAATTCCCGATAGTTTATACACAGTCGAACGCTACCCTCCCTCTTCTTTACAAACAATACTGGTGCTCCCCATGGTGACATGCTAGGTCTGATATAACCCTTTTCTAGTAATTCCTGTAACTGTACCTTTAATTCCTTCAGTTTAGTAGGAGTCATTCCATAGGGTGCTTTTGATACTGGCGCGGCTCCGGGTTTAAGGTCTATAACGAACTCTGTCGTTCGATCGGGTGGTAGTCCTAGTAGTTCGTTAGGAAATACATCTGGAAAGTCATGCACAACATCAATATCCTCCATTTGTGGTACTTCCTTGGTGAGATCAACCACGGACACTAGATATCCAACTCCTCCTTTCTCGAGGAATTTTCTAGCCTTTAATGCAGAGAGGATGAGTTTTCGTTTACGGGGAAGTTTGGTTCCCGCAAAACTAAACTCTGCTCCTTCCTTATCTTTAAATGTCAATTTCTTTTCTGCACATAATAGGTTTGCAGAATGCTGAGCTAACCAATCAATTCCTAAGATAATGTCAAAGTCTGCCACTTCGAGTTAAAAAAGGGTTGCATTCAAAATCTTCTCACCGATAAGAACTGGACATGGTCCATAACCATTTTCTAATTCGACTTATAATCCCATAAGCGATTGTACAAGCAATTTGTAGTCTAAATATCTAAGGGATAGATTTAGCTTCTTTCCAAATGACACTGATATAAAAGAATGAGTAGCTCCAGAATCAAAGAGTACTCTAGCGGGTATGCCATTAATAGGTACGATACCTGTGATTTATTTTAATTTAGTCTACGTGCTCACACAAGGTAATACAAAATAAAAGGTTCAGGTCATACCTGCGACGATCCTCAGATGTAACTGCATAAACCTTTCCTTGTTGTAGCTGCTTCCTGGGCTTAGGACACTCCCTTGAATAATGTCCTATTTGATTACCGTTAAAGCATTTTACTCCTTTATTATTTTGCTTTTGTTGTTGTTGGGCTGTTGGAGTAGTCTTGGCTGCAGCATTAAAGCTTTGAGTATGGAAGGGTTTAAATATATTTGTGTTCCCTCCGTTGTATGAATTTCCGTTAGGCCTTTTTATACCTCTATTCTGAGCAGGGTAGCTCTCCCTCTGGCTCGACTCTATCACTCAAGCAATCTGTACTGCTTCAGTATAAACTTTCTTTTTTAGTCCCAGAACATGCTCACAAATGCTTCCCCTAAGTCCCATGATGAACCTTCGGGTCTTAAATTTTCCTCTTGCATGCTAGAGGGTGCAAAGAAAAACAGCTCTTCATAACGCTGTTGGTATGCATCCACAGTCATCTGTCCCTGATATAAATCAGGAACTCTCTCTCCATAGCATCTCTGAGACTTATGGGTAAGTATTTCTCAAAGAATGCCTCTTTATAGATAGCCCAGGTCAATTGGGCGTGCTTTGTTAATAGATATGTCCAGGTAGACTTCCACCAGTGGTGTGCATCGCCCTTCAGCATAAATGTGGTGCACAACACTTTTTCTTTCTCATTAACTGTCATCATCATAAAATTTCATTCCATCTTGTCGATCAAATGAGCTGGCCACAAAGGATCTGCTGGCTTGCCATTATATTCTTTAGGTTTCATTTTCAGGAAGTGCTCAATCAGTCGAGAGTGGTCCAACTGATACTGAGCATAGGACCCGTACATAGATGGTTGATACTGGTAACTTCCTTGAGCCACCTCAGGGTTCTGTACTGGAGCTTGCACAACTGGCGTTTGAGGTGCATGGGGTACCGTGTTGCTTCCCCCTGGTGCTGTGCTAGCTTGTCCGGCTGGCATAGGTGTAGCATGTGCAGCTAGAAAAACCATTCCTATAGCAGCTTGCATATTAGCTTGCACCTGCTGTATTTGCTGCAGCTGTTATGCCAGGTTCATTACTACTGTAGCCAAATCTGTAGGTGGGGATGGAAAGTTTGTAGGATTTTCCTGGCCATTAGCTCCTGATAGTGCCACATTCGGATTCTCTTGTACTTTAGGAATTTCATGGCTAGTTTCCTCCACAAGTGGTGGTGCTAGAATTGGGTTACGTCCTCATCTGGTCACTCTTTGCCCAGCCATTTCTTGTTCTGGTGGTGGTAATGTCTGAAAAAAAGTCAGAACATATGAGGCAATCATAATATACTTATCCTTAATAATCCAATAAATAAATCTAATCGAAGACGCATGAGTTGCACTCTTACGACGAATCATGCGACTCCATCATAGCTTCTGCATCCATCGCCGCAGCAAGTCCGTACATCGAAGCATTCATATAATCATCTATAGTGGTACCTGCATCATCAACTAAAAATATTTGACGTCGAAAGGGTGAGAACACATCATGGCTCAGTGAGGAAACAAAACAATGCAACAAACATATGCATGCATTCAATTCATATCTTTAGTCTGGGTCATAAGTTTGCAATGTGCAATAGAAAAGATAGGTGGCCGCCGCACCTCTATACACGAGTGTGTGAAGCCGCCCAATGGATTAAACACCATTGTCGTCCCACATGTACCCACCATGGAATAGGGATAGAGCTAAAGTGCTTAGGACTGCACCACATCACACTTCCCCTAATGCCCTACCCATTCCAACACGTAAGCCCCTATTGGCGAGGGCTTGCATACTGGGCTCGCAACTAACCAATCGTCAAACAGTGTATCCAAGGCCTCACCCTAGCATCCCTCAATACGTCCATAGAGATAGAGCTAAGGCCCCCCGGCAGAGTCAAAGACTACACGGTCCGAGACCACCTCCCCTGATGCCCTACGACTTAATAGTTCTGCTAAGATAATGGTGATACAACGATGTTAGTGGACAAGACTTGAGCAGAGATAGAGCTAGAGTCTGGTGACCAGGATGAACCATAGTGTCAAGTCCTCCCCCTGATGCTCCACTCGCATCAAATACACTAACCACATACGTACATTTACATGCCTATTCTTAGCATCATCATCATCATCATGTTATAAATAAACGGAATTAAATATGCATAAACATTAATAGCAGGATTATTAGATGACATGTGAAATGCACAATACAAGCATACAAGCATAGAATCATTCATGACATTGGACACAATAAACAAAAATAGTTTATTATTAACCAATTAGTTTAGGTCTTGTTCCCTCACCTTTGGTTGATCGTAGATCCTCGTCCAAGCTTTATGTGAGGACAATGAGAAATGATGATCCTCCTCGAGATAGAAATATCCGAATCAATGAAGATCACTATTCTAGTTGGAGTCGCCACCAAGATTAAAGTCTAGGACCTCTAAAAATATAGCCTCACCCTAAGGTAAGACTTTTATTAACTTGTGATCCAATGTATCAGTTCTTTGATCTGCAAGAGATCGGGTAAGTATTCAGGGTACAGTTATGGGAAGGTGTTAGGCACCCAAACCGCCCGATCAATATCGGCCTCCTAAACTTTCCTTAAATTCTAATCTTGACTGTGCTTGGTCAACTGGATGATCAGGGTTCAATGGGGGATGTCTTAAACCAAGTTGCTAGTTATTCTAACCTAGGGTTCAGCCAATCATGTTTTAAAGCAAATAAACAAGTAAATATAATGTACAATATTATACAGTGAACCGGACCAAATGATGGTTCGGTCTTGGACTGAATCTGAGACGTGTAGAACATCCCAAACTGGCTACATATTCCAATCTCAGAAATCAAGTCCGAAAACGTAGTTCAAAAAGATTGTGAGAGTCGGATTTGGAATGTGTATCAATTTCCTACCATTTTTGTCAATAGGATCTAGGGATGAGACCTAAATTCCTTTCATTCAGATTTGGGATGTAAACCAAATTCTTTCTATTTTTGTCAATAGGATCTAGGGATGAAACCTAAATTCCAATAATTTTTATTTGGGATGTGTACCAAATTCTTTCTATTTTTGTCAATAGGATCTAGAGATGAGACCTAAATTCTTACCATTTTTATTGTTTCTATTTTTGTCAATAGGATCTAGGGTTGAGACCTAAATTCCTATCATTTTTATTGTTTCCATTTTTGTCAATAGGATCTAGGGATGAGACCTAAATTCCTAACATTTTTATTGTTTTCATTTTTGTCATTAGGATGTAGGGATGAGACCTAAATTCCTACCATTTTTATTGTTTCTATTTTTGTCAATAGGATTTAGGGATGAGACCTAAATTCCTACCATTTTTATTGTTTATATTTTTAGGTTTCTAGGGTTTCCTATCCCTTTTCATTGTGATTTTCATTTTTTAGGGTTTCATACCCTAATTATTCTCTTTATTCTAGGGTTTATCTTGCCCTAATTATTCTTTCTATTTTTAGGGTTTCACTTTCCCTAATTATTGTTTTCTTTCCATTTTTATGGTTTCCTACCCTAATTGCTATTTTCTTTCTATTTTTAGGGTTTCCTACCATAATCCCTGTGCTCTTCCCATTTTTTATGGTTTCCAATCCTAATTGCTATTTTCTTTCTATTTTTAGGGTTTTCTACCCTAATTCCTGTGCTCTTTCCATTTTTTAAGGGTTTCCTACTCTAATTGTTATTTTTTAAATTTATATCTTTCCAAGACAAATATGGCAAATGAAAACATTCCAACTACAGTAGTGGTAGTATTCCAAATATAGCAGTGTGTATCCAAGCATGGTAGTAAACATCTAAATATGGCAATAAGCATGTGGCAGACAGATATAACAATAAGCATGTGTAGCAGATAGATATAACAATGAGCATGTATAGCAGACAGATATAGCAAGCATGTGTGCATCCAAATATAATAGTGACATGGTGCCAGATCAATGGTATTGGTGAGATGCAAAATCAAGGATTGTGATGAGGTGCAAGATCAATGGTAAATAGGGGTCAGATGATGTAGATGATGATCAGAGGATATGAGTGATGATTGGATGGTGTAATGGGAAAATCAAATGGCTATGATGCATGGGGGGTAAACAAATGTAGGGGATGATATATGGATCGAATTGGTCATCACATGATCACGATAATTTAATATCAATGGATGAGATCTATTATCATATGATCAAAAATAAATTTTAAAACCAATGGATGAGATCGCATGATCGAGAAATCTACATTGACATACCAATGGACCAAATTTAATTAAAATCACATGATCAAGAAATTAACATACCAATAGACTAGATTTAATTAGAATCACATGATCAAGAAATTAATATTCAATGGACCAGATTTAATTAGAATCACACGATCAACAAATTAACATTTAATGGACCAGATTTAATTAGAATCACATGATCAAGAAAATCCGCATCAATATACCAATGGGCCAATTTCATGGGAATGATCGAATTAAAATCAATGGACCAATTTTAATCTCATAAAAATTTCAAATCAATGGTCAGACCAATTTCATGAGAATTCCAAGCATATGATGGGAACCAACTTCATAAAAAAAATTCCGAGTCATGGGGTCGGACCAATTTCATAAAAAAAAATTAAAAATCTAAATCATGTTTGGAACAATTTCATCCCAATCAATTCAAAGCATATCGGATCAATCACATGGTAGAATTTAATCTCATTAAAATTCATGCACTGGCTCTCATTGGATCAAGGGTCATACATATATGGGTATGGATCAGATTAGATGATGTATGCATGAGATCAAATTAATGGTTGTGGATGCGTGGGGATCAAATTGATGGTTGTGGATGCATGGGATCAGATTCATGGTCAAATCATGATTGTTATGTAGATGGCCAATGGATAGAATGAACTTGGTGGCTAAGATGTTAATTAGATGGTGTTATGGGTCAGGGTTTAGATCTGATCCATCTTCACATTCATAAAGAGTCACGAATTCGTAGAAGAAAAAAACTCAAAGATTCAATCATAAAATAATTTTAGATTTCACATTATCAACCACTATTCACGTAGAACATCGATTTCAAAATTTTAACCACATGCAAACCTCAAATGAATAAACAGATCACATGTTCAAATTATCAATCTTAATGTTAACTGGTTAGGTTTCATACCTATTGATCAATTTTTCCAGAGAAGATATTACGATGTATGTGGTTGATTGGGCGGCCTTGAATGCAAGTCAATAATGATCAGAGGTTTTCTTCTTCTTCTATCTTTGGATGCCTCTCCTTCTTTCATTCTTAATCTCACTCTCCATCTCCCCCTTTCACGTCTATTCTGCTCTCTCAATAACAATCTCTCCCTCCCCCTTTCACGTCTCTTCTTTTCTCTCAATCTCTTCTTTTTAATCTCTCTTGGATCCTCCCTTTAGATCTCCCCCTCCTTTTCTTTTTTTTTTCTTTCCTTTTCTTCTCTCTTCTCTTTCTTTTCTTTTCTTCTCTTCTTCTCTTTCTTTCCTTTTCTTCTCTTCTTCTCTCTCTCTTTCACGTTTTCTTTCTAGAAAACGTGAAAGATCCTTTTTTTTTCTCTCTTCTTTCTTTTTCTTCTCTTTTCTTTCTTTTTTTCCTTTTCTTCTCTTCTTCTCTCTCTTTCCTTTTCTGCTCTTTTCTTTCTTTTTTTCCTTTTCTTCTCATCTTCTCTTTCTTTCCTTTTCTTCTCTCTTCTCTCTCTTTCCTTTTCTTCTCTTCTTCTCTTTCTTTCCTTTTCTTCTCCTTTCTTTCTTTCCTTTTCTTCTTTCCTTTTCTTCTATTTTCTTTCTTTCCTTTTCTTCTCTTCTTCTCTTTCTTTCCTTTTCTTCACTTCTTCTCTATTTCTTTCACGTTTTCTTTCTAGAAAACATGAAAGATCCTTTTTTTTTTCTTTTCCATTTTTCTTTCATTTCTCTTTCTTTCCTTTTTTTCTTTCTCCCATTCTTTTTCCCACGGCCACTCTTTCCCCTCTCTTTCCTATAATATATATATATATATATATATATATTAATACATATAATATATCCATAAGATCTATATGTATATTATATACAATAATTTATTTTCCATTATACACATATAAAAGAAATACATGCATATGGACTGACATAACTTGGTCTGGATTGGTCTGAGCTAGGTCGGGCTAAGTTAGACTAAGCAGGATTAAGCTAGTTTGGACCAAGATTGACATTTCATAGTCATTTCTGTCACCCTTCCGTATGAAATTTTTCGTTGGCATCTATTCCAAATTTTCTGCGTTCACTTTGTAGAACATTAAAAATGAGGAATATTAGAACTTGAATCACCTCATTTGGAAATAGAATGACCAACTTATGAATTTCTGAAGTTTAAGCAGGCCAATTATCGATAATTTGGCTGACCATTCTACATGTGATCCTTCGGAGACTTTTACCCGAGATTTTTTACGTCCACTTTGTAGAATACTAAAAATGGGACATAATGGAACTGAAATTACTTGATTTGGATATGGGGTGACCAAAATATGAATTTCTGAAGATTAAATGACCACTTCCATGTGTAATTTTGCATGGGACCCTTCGGAGACTTCTACCCGAGGTTTTTTACATCCACTTTGTAGAACATCATAAATAAGAATAATAGCTTTGGAATCATCTGAATCGGACGTATAGCGGCCAAGATATGAAGAAATGAAGTTCTATCGAGAATTCTACATGCATGCTTGCATGGGACCCACCGGTGACCTCTACCCGGGATTCTTTACGTCCATTTTGAAAAGGACTGAAAATAAGGAACATTGGTACTTAAACTATATGATTCAGATGTCGGATGATCATGATATGATGATTTGAAATTCAAACAATCCAACTTACGATAATTTGCATGAAAGCCCCTGGGATTATTTATGATAATTTCAAAAACCTCCCTTGTACATATCATCTGACTAAAATGACTATATCTTCTTCATTTGATATCAGAATTGAGCAATTCTGATCTCATTTGGAAGATAATTCCATGACCTATGCATCCATGTAAATTATATCCTGTGACCTTGTTGTGGGATCCATCGAAAACTACTTTGAGGTCGTAGTCAAAAAATCTAAATTTTCACTAATCTCTCTTCCTTTGTTGTCCATACACCAGTAGGACTTTGTTCAGTTGGAAATGAAAAAAAATGGGGTGCTTACACTTTATGAATCACTTTTAAATCACTGAAAACCTAATCAAGTTCATAGATTTTAATTAGAATTAATTTCCTTAAGTTTAGACTAACAGTAGCTGAGGGGTCGCAGGTGGGGTAATACCTGGGGTCTCAGTTTTTGCGACCATAGGGTGTAGGGTAACAGGTAGGGTTAGACATACTTCGACCCTACATGCGACCACACCCTCCCTGGAACTTCCCGAGGGCATGTGGTCGAACATGTGGGTCTCGTGGGGTCGGATATCATGCGTCCCTACGTGCAACCACATGTGTCATGGTCGACCTTTCTCTCTTAAGTCCATTCCTTCATGTTTGAATCCTTTGGCTTACCATCATGGTCCTTCCTTTGATTTCTCTACGGCTCAAAACTACAATTTTTATACACTATCCATTGTCCACAATATTTCCTCCATGGATTCTCTTGGAATTTGTCCATGGATGGATGATTTGGGTTTCTCCTAATCCTATCTTATTCATGAACTATTTTTGGCTCTTAATTCATGTAAGGAATTAGGTTCATACCTTAGGTTTGCAGAGATTTAGATTTTATCTGAGCATTCCTCTTCCTTGGTCTTCTTCTTCAATTTTCCTTATCTTCCTTCTCTTCTCTTTCTCTCGCATTCAATTAGGGTTCTAAAGGAGTGAAAGAGGCTAAGGGACGTCCTATTTATAGAGGAAAACCCTCCATAATATGCCCCAATGAGTTTAGGAAAGACCCCCCTTCGAATTAGGAAGGTTTCTTAAATTCGGTTTCTGACTGTTTTCATGGGGTCGCAGAATCCGTCGATCCTACCTTTTTAAAACATCTGACCCCATGACTAAAAGTCATGGGTTGGACTCTTTTGAGGTGGGGTCGGTCATACCTGTTTAGGCATGTGACCACACACTCATATTTGACTGTTTTTGAGTTAAATTTTATACCTGGTCTTGTGGTTTCTTCACGCACTTGGTCCACTTGGCTCGACCATGAAAGGTAGACCTGGTACAAGGTGGTAAGATTGGTTAGTTCGATACAGGTCTTACATTTTTGCCTTTTCAGTAGAGGACACGACACCCGAAGATCTTGGAATGTTTCGAGAAACCATGGAGAATAAATAGTATGCTCAGAAAATGATAATTTGCGTCGAAAGAGTAAGAACAAGTATTAGTAAATGGATTAATGGAAACAAAAGGCCAAATCATATGCCAAAGTGTAAACCAATGGGAAAATATGGTAAACATCTTCTAACATGTTATTATAGCATAGCCCCATCATTTTAAGCTATTACATGGAGAAAACAAGAAGAAATCAATCAAAGTTCAACCTAAGGTTCTCTAAAACGAAAATCGGTATGAGGAACTTACCATAGCAAGGTGTAGAGTCGATTTCGAGATGGGTAGAAGCAAGAAATCACCAAAGAGCACCTCCAAAATTGATTTCAAGACTACACACCTTCCTCTTACGACACAATAGCTCCACTACAGTGGAAAATGAGAAATAAAGAGTCACGCCTCTTTTTAAATCAAAAGTTGCGATGTACGGTCGATCACGTGCTATATGTCTCTCACTTGAACAAAGGTGCGGACGGTTGCATACCTTATGAATTTTTGTCAGTCTGCTTCACTTCTTGTTGAATGTTTGATCACCTGATTCATCTGCAATATGTTCAAGCTATGAAATTGAGTTTTAAACATATTAGTTTACATTGTATGATGTAACTTTAGACATTCATACCCATGAGCAAATTGACTGCCTCTCAATGTTTAGGTTTGAGAAATTTTTTTTTATCATGGCTCCAACTACAAGGTGAAAGCATCGCGAGCCCAACACCGTAGAAAGCAATGCCCCACCCAAGGGGATAATGCAAGAGCCTATGCCTCTGCCGGAGATACATCCCTAGTTTGAACCTGTACCTCCGCCAACACCCTCCGTACTGATGGCAGTAGATGTTACTGCTATCTTGGGTAATTCTGCTCGTGATATTAGTATCCAACAACAACAACTCATGGCTGAACTCATAACAGTACTTCGTGGAGAAACCGCTCCTTCGGTTATACTAGTCCCAACAGCCGCACCAGCACCTACTCCAGTACCAGTGCTGTCACACCCCAATTCTGGACTAACCAGAATAGTGTAACAAACCATCAATAAACAAACGGTTCAACCAGGATCTCGCTTAGGTAGTACCTAACATATCAACCACACACACATTCCAAAGTCTTTATAATTAATCAACTGAGTATCTAACAGTGATAAATAAATATTTAATTCAGTTATCTCCAAGTAACTTAAGACATAAAATAAAATATTCAATTACATGTCCGTTAACCAAAATATAACTAAACTAATCAAAATCGCATTGATTGCACACGCATGAAGAATCATGCGCATCTTCAACAGCTTTTACGTCCATAGCCGCCATGTGTCCATATGTCGGCGTATTTACGTACTCGTCTACAGTAGGACTTACATCATTAACCAAAAATATTCAACGTCTAAAGGGTAAGCACACATCATGGCTTAGTAAGCAAACAAAATAATTCAACAAACATATGCATGCATTCAATTCATATCTTTGGTTTGGTTTTTAAGTTTGTAATATGGTATAGAAAGGATTGGTGGCCACCGCACCTCTATTTATGATTCTGTGAATCGCCCAATGGATCAAACACCATTGTCTTCTCACTTGCACCTACCATGCATTAGAGATAGAGTTAAAGTGTCCGGATCAAACACCGCCAACACTTCCCTTGATGCCCTACCCATACAAACACGTAAGCCCCTATTGGCGAGGACTTGCAAACTGGGCTCGCAACTAACCAATCATAAATGTCATCCAGTGTATCCAAGGTCTCACCCCAGCATCCCTCAATACATCCATAGAGATAGAGCTAAGGCCTCTCGACAGAGTCAAAGACCACACGGTTTGAAACCACCTCCCCTGATGCTCTATGATATAATAGTTCTGCTAAGGTAATGGCGATACGATGATGTCAATGGGCAAGACTTGAATAGAGAAAGAGCTGGAGTCTGGTGGCCAGGTCAAAGACAACAATGCCACATCCTTCCCCTGATGCTCCACTCACATCCAGCACACTAACCACACACACATAGTCACATGCCTATTCCTAACATCACCAATCAACATGGTAGCAAATAAACAAAAGTAAATATAAATGAGCAGTAATAACAATAATATTGGATGACATGTTAGATGCACATTACAAGCATACAAGCATAGATTCAAACATGGCATTGGACTCAATAAAATAACAATTTATTACTATCCAATTAGTCTAGTTCTTGTTCCCTCACCTATTAGCAAAACTAGATATCCTTTTAAGCTTTATAATTCTCTTTGAATCAATTTAATGACCTAAAAGTTGTATAAATTTAATTTAGAATTCATGCGTTTACAATAGTCGAAAATCAAAACAGATCATTGATAGGTGTTTGATAGGCTCTATGGTCGCATGTTGTATCGACCATACCACTTACGATCGATACCCTATGGTTGTACTATATACAACCATACCCTGCGACCATACGTTTCCTGAATTTTTCTCGAATAGCTATGGTCGACACTATGGTCATCCTATGGTCGATCTATGGTTGACCGTAGCTGCGACCATACGATTACTGATCAGAACCTACTTTTAATCTGAACTCTTCCTCTTGGCTCCTCAGTAGGCTCCTTCCTAATGATTATTCTAAGGTCCATTCTCTTAGTTTAATCAACTAGTTACTCTAATCCATTCTCTATGGTCTCCTCTTGAGGTTTTCTCAGAGAATCCCATAATTGAATCTTTACATTGGGTTTTGTATTAAAATTTACACTAGAGACTTCTAATCTTGATGTTCTAAGGCTATAGAGATAAGGTTCATACCTTACTTGTTGCAGCGAATCAGTAGAACTCTTCTCTCAGCCTTCTCCTTAGTTGTCTCTCCTTATCATTCTCTTTCATCTGTTCTTCTAAGGTTTTCTAATGATCCAAAAGAGTGAAAAAGGGTTGAGGAACATCCTTTATATAAAGAGAAACCTTTCATGTAGAGTTCTCCAATATTAGGAAAGAGACCCCCCCCCCTTAATTTGGAAAGTTTCCAACTCGGAGTCCGGTTTTGGGGTCATACAGTCGGATGGTAAGGTCGCATAATCCGTCGACCATAGGCTCAAAAAATCGACCGTACAGTCAATATTTCTATGGTCTTTATTTCTTACCGTATGGTCGACCTTACCTAGGTAGTCGACCATACACTTGATTCTTAGTGTTTTTGGAGTCGATTCTCATACCTGGTCTTGTGGTCCATCTTCACACGGTCGGTCCACTTGATCCAGCAATGATGGGAAGACTTGGGGTGACATGGTTAGACTGGGTTAGTGGAGTGCGGGTCTTACAATTCCCCCTTACATGAGTTTCGTCCTCAAAATTTACACATACCTTCCAAGTCGAATAGGTGAGGATATTGCTTTCGCATAGCGTTCTCTTCTTCCCATGTGATTTCTTCTACCTCTTGGCTTCTCCATGTAACCTTAGCATAATAGATGTCATGGTTTCAAAGATGTTGTACCTTCCCATTATTGATTTTAAAAGGTACCACTTTGAACATCAAATCTTCAGTCGAATTTGGTGGATCTGTTGTTAACACATGTGTCGGGTCTCTGACGTACTTCTTTAGTTGTGAAACATGGAATACATCATGTACACTAGATAGTGATGGTGATAGTGCTAACTGATACGCTATCTTTCTACACCTTGGTAGAATCTCATAGGGTCCAATATATCTAGGACATAGCTTTCCCTTCTGTCGATCACGCATAGTAGATATCTTCAAAAATACCTTATCACCTACGATGAATTCAAGATCTCAACGTCGATTATCTGCATATTGCTTCTGAAGATTCTGAGCTATTTGGACCCTTTGCTTAAGGATGTCGACTACTCGACAAGTCTCTTCGATAAATTCTTGTCCCACCATTCTCTGTTCTCCAACTTCATTCCAAAATAAAGGAGTTCGACATTTCCTCCCATACAGTGCTTCATAGGGTGACATCTGTATAGTAGCTTGATAGCTGTTGTTATATGTGAACTCGATCAATGGTAATTTCTTATCCCATGAAATCAATCACACAAGCTCGGAGCATGTCTTCTAAAATCTGAATGGTACGCTCTAATTGTCCATCGGTTTAAGGGTGGAATGCAGTACTAAACTTCAACGTTGTACCCATAGATTTCTATAATCCTTCCCAAAACTTAGAGGTAAAACGTAGATCTCTATCAGACACAATGCTTTCAGGTATACCATGTAATCTGACAATATTACCCACATACAGTTTAGTTAACCTCTCTAGGGTATATTAAGGTCGTATGGCTATGAAACAGGTTGTCTTAGTCAAATGATTTACAATTAACCAGGCTGCGTCGTCTACTCTGGGAGTCAATGGTATTCTTGTGATGAAGTCCATAGTAATGCAGTCCCATTTCCATGCTGGTTCTAGTAGTGGCTGTAACAATTCTACAGGCCTTTGCCTTTCAGCCTTTACTTGCTGACAATTCAGGCATTGAGACACATATTTAGCTACATCTGCTTTCATTCCCCTCAACCAATAAATTTTCTTCAGATCATGATACATTTTTATGTTTCTAGTATGTACCGAATAAGCAGTAGTGTGTGTAAGACCCATATCGAATTAACCGGCCTTACCACCTTGTACCAGGTCTACCTATCATGGCCGAGCCAAGTGGACCAAGGGCGTGAAGAAACCACAAGACCATGTATAAAATTTAACTCAAAAATAGTCAAATATGAGGGTAGGGTCGCATGCCTAAACAGGTATGATCGACCCCACTACAAAAGAGTCCAACCCATGAATTTTTAATCGTGGGGTCGCATGACTAGAAAAACATAGGGTCGATGGATTCTGCGACCCTACATGCGACCTTACGATAGCAGACAGAATCTGGAAATTAGGAAACCTTCCTAATTCAAAGGGGGTCTTTCCTAAACTCATTGGGACTTATTATGGAGGATTTTTCTCTATAAATAGGACGTCCCATAGCCTATTTCACTCTTTTAGAACCCTAATTGAAAGTGAGAGAAAGAGAAAGAAAAGGAAGAGAAGAAGAGAAGGAAACTTGAAGAAGAAGACTAAGGAAGAGGAGGAAGTTTAGAGAAACCTCTGAATTAAGATATGAACCTAATTCCCTACCTGAATAAGAGAGCCTAGAATAGTTATGAAGAACATAGGATTAGGAGAAACCCAAATCATCCATCCATGGACAAGTTCCAAGGGAATCCATGGAGGAAATCATTGTGGGCAATGGAAAGTGTGTAAAAATTATAGTTTTGAGCCATAGAACAATTATAGAATGGACCATGATAGTAAGCCAAAGGATCCAAACATGAAGGAATGGACTGTAGAGTGAATAGTTGACACAGAAAACGTGTGGTCGCACATAGGGTCGAATGATATCCGACCCTACGAGGCCACATGATCGTCCACATGCCCTCAGGAAGTTTCACAGAGGGTGTGGTCGCAGGTAGGGTGGAATGGTATCCGACCCCACCTGCGACCCCACACCCTGGGGTTGCATAAACTGCTACCCTAGGTGCTACCCTACCTGTGACCCTACGATTTCAGTTAGTTTAAACATATTGGAATTAATTCTAATTAAAATCTATCAACTTGGTTAGGTTTTCAAGTGATTTAAAAGTGATTCATAAATATTGAACGAGGATCTACGATCAGTCAAAGGTGAGGGAACAAGACCTAAACTAATTGGCTAATAATAAACTATTTTCGTTTATTGAGTCCAATACCATGAATGATTTTATGTTTGTATGATTGTAATGTGCATATCACATATCATCTACTATTCCTGTTATTACTGTTCATGCATATTTAATTCTGTTTATTTATAACATGATGATGATGATGATGCTAGGAATAGGCATGTGAATGTATGTGTGTGGTTAGTGTACTTGATGCAAGTGGAGAATCAGGGGGAGGACGTGACACTGTGGTTCGTCCTGGTCATCAGACTCTAGCTCTATCTCTACTCAAGTCTTGTCCACTAACATCGTCGTATCGCCATTACCATAGTAGAACTATTATGTCGTAGGGCATCAGGGGAGGTGGTCTCGGACCGTATAGTCTCTGACTCTGTCGGGGGGCCTTAGCTCTATCTCCATGGACGTATTGAGGGATGTTGGGGTGAGGCCTTGGATACACTGTTTGACATTAGGATTGGTTAGTTGCGAGTCCAGTTTGCAAGCCCTCGCCAGCAGGGGCTTACGTGTTGGTATGGGTGGGGCATCAGGGGAAGTGTGATGCGGTAAGGTCCTAAGAACTTTAGCTCTATCCCTATTCCATGGTGGGTGCATGTGGGGTGGCAATAGTGTTTAATCCATTGGGCGGTTCCACACATTCGTATATAGAGGTGCGGTGGCCACCTATCCTTTCAATTACACATTGCAAACTTATGAACCCGACCAAAGACATGAATTGAATGCATGCATATGTTTGTTGCATTGTTTTGTTTACTCACTGAGCTCAAGTTGGAGAGCTGACCCTCACGCGTGCAATTCTTTTTAGTTTCTGATGTTGCAGGTATTACGGTTGAAGATTATGCCGACACGCCAATATATAAATAGGTGACGACTATGGATTTGCAAGCTATGGAGGACTATTGTGAATTGTTAAGCGAGCGTTTCAACTGTGGATACGCTTAGTGTTTAATTTTTGTATTTGAATATTTGTAATATGTATTAAATTACGTTTTGGTTACTTGGAGATAAATGGAATATTTATTATTTATCATGACTAGACCTCAGTTCATTATCTGTAAGACTTCTACTATTTACTTTATTATCTCTGATTAATGTGGAATGTGTTTTGGTTTAACATGGTGGGGATAGCCATTCAAGATCCTGGTTGAACCATTGGTTTATTAACGGTTCATCACATCAGTCTGGTTGGTGCATAATTGGGGTGTGATAGTGTGGGCTTTCTTCATTAATCTGTTTCTGATATCTATATTTTCAATCTCAAGTACACACACTCTCCCTTTATTTCTTAGTACCTTTTTAAGGTCCATAGTGAAGTCAAGAATAGTCCTACCTTTTTCAAGGTCTTCTTGCACTGTTCTCAGATAGGGGTATGATTGAATAGCTACCCTTACTTCATCTATCAGATTGGGTACAATCTTCAATGCCACAACCATGTTTGAAAATCGATGAATAAACCCTAGATTGGTTGATTCACTCGGTTTATCAATCACGAACTATTCATTGCTGCAACTGAATACTCTTTGTATGTCACACATTGCAGTATTTGTGCTAGCTTCTTCTTGAGATTTTGTTGTAGCTTTTCTGCTGAGTGCATCAGCAACCACATTAGCCTTTCATGGGTGATACTGGATATCACAATCAAAATCCTTTAGTAACTCTAGCCACCTTCTGTATCTCATGTTTAACTCTTTTTGATTGAAAAGATGAGTGTGACTCTTATGATCTGATTTAATCTGGAATTTCTCCCCACATAAATAATATCTCCATATCTTGACAGCATGTACCACTGCTGTTAATTCCAAGTCATGGGTTGGGTAATTTTTCTCACGTGTCATTAATTGTCTGGAAGCATACGTAATTTCTTGCTCTCCTTGCATGAGCACACATCCCAAACCTAACCCAGACGTATCGTTGTACAAGATAAATGGTTTTCCAAGTACTGGTATGATCAAGATGGGAGCTAATATCAGTCCTGCCTTCAGTGTTTGGAATCACTCCTCACATTTGTCGGTCCAAATAAAATTTTCTCCTTTCTTGGTCAGACTGGTGAGAGATACAGTGATCTTGGAGTAATCTTCTACGAATCATTGATAATACCCAGGTAAACTTAGGAAACTTTTAATTTCTACAACATTCTTAGGTGCTTCCCATTTTACAATGGCTTCAATCTTTCTAGGATCCACTTTAATTCCTTCAACCTATACAACATGGCCTAAGAAAGAAACTTCACTTAGCCAATCCTCACACTTAGTAAATTTAGCATAAAGCTTTTCTATTCTTAGTTGCTGCAGAGCGGTTCTATGAATTATGATATGAGTTTCTCTGTCCTTGGAGTAGACTAGGATGTCATCAATAAATATGATGACAAATGTATCTAGCATATCATGGAATACCCGATGGATGAGTTCCATGAAAGTTGCGAGTGCATTAGTCAGCCCAAAAGACATAACTAGAAATTTGTAATGTCCATACCTTGTTCTGAATGCTGTCTTCGAAATATCACCTTCCTTTATCTTCAATTGATGGCATCCTGATCAGAGATCAATCTTGGAGAACACTTTGGCTCCTTGCAACTGGTCGAATAAGCCATCGATTCGAGGCAATGGATACCGATTCTTGATCGTGAGCTTGTTCAATTCTCGATAATCTATACAAAGTCGAACACTACTGTCTTTCTTTTTCACAAAAAATATCGGCGCTCCCCATGGTGATATAATAGGTCGAATATAACCCTTGTCCAACAACTCCTATAATTGTACCTTTAGTTCCTTCAGTTCAGTAGGAGCCATTCAATAGGGTGCCTTAGATACTGGTGCGAGTCCAAGTAATAGGTCTATAACGAACTCTATCACTCGATCAGGTGGCAATCCTGGTAAATCTTTAGGGAAGACGTCTGGAAAATCTCATACAACCTCTATATCTTCCATTCGTGGTGCTTCTTTGGTATGATCCATAATAGACACCAGGTACCCAACTCCACCCTTCTCAAGGCATCTTCTAGCCTTTAATGCAGAGAGGATGAGTTTCCATTTATGGGAAAGTTTGGTTCCCATAAAATTGAACTATGTGCCTTCTTTGTCTTTAAATGATATCTTCTTATCAGCACAAAGCAAACTCGTGGAATGTTGGGATAACCAGTACATCCCTAGGATGATGTCAAAGTCTGCCATCTCGAGTTGTACCAGATTGGCTTCCAAACTTCATCCATTTATAAGAATTGGGCATGGTCCATAACCTTGGTCTAATTCTTCTTTTAATCCCATAGGTGATCATACGAGTAGCTTGTAGTCTAAGGGTCTGAGGGGTACATCTAGCTTCTTTCCAAATGACACAAATATTAAAGAATGAGTGGCCCCAGAGTCAAAGAGTACTCTAACGGATATGCCATTAATAGGTACGATACCTGTGATTTGATTCAATTTAGTTTACATGATCACACAAGATATTTCAAACAAAAGGCTAAATCATACCTGTGACCACATCAGGCGATGCGGTAGCATCCTCAGAAGTAACAGCATAAACCTTTCCTTATTGTAGCTACTTCCTTGGCGTAGGGCAATCTCTTGAATAATGCCCTATTTGATTGCAATTAAAGCATTTGACTCCAGCATTAGCCTACTTCAGTTGTGGTTGAGCTATTGGAGTAGTCTTAGATGCAGGCGTGAAGCCTTGAGTGCAGAAGGATTTAAATATCTTGGAGTTCCCTCCATCGAATGAGTTTCCATTAGGCCTTTTGATACCCCTATTTTGAGCAAAGTAGCTCTCTCTAGCTCGATTCCAATACTCGAGCAATTTGTACTGCTTCATTATATATTTTCTTTTCTAGTCCCAATACATACTTACAAATGGTTCCCCTAAGACCCATGACAAACCTTTAGGTTTTGGTATCTTCCTCCTGCATGTTCGAGGGAGCGAAGAAGAACAACTCTTCAAAATGTTGCTAATAAGCGTCTACAGACATTTGTCCTTGAAATAGACTCAGAAAATCTTTCTCCATCTGATCTCTGAAACTCCTGGAAAAATACTTCTCAAAGAAGGCTTATTGGAAGATAGCCCAGGTTAATTGGGTGTGCTTTGCCAACTAATAACTCCAAGTGGATTTCCACCAGTGATGTGCATCGCCTTTCGGCATAAATGTGGCACATAATACTTTCTCTTCTTCGCTGATAGTCATCATCATAAAGTTTCTCTTAATCTCGTCGATCCAATGGGCTGGCCACAGAGGATCCAATGGCTTACCAGTGAATTCCCTCGGTTTCATCTTTAGAAAATGCTTGATCAGCCTGGAGCGGTTAAGCTGATTTTGTGCATACGCTCCATACGTGGGCGGTTGGTACTAATAATTACCTTGGTTGTTCTAGCCTTGCGGTGCCTCCAGGTTCTGCACTTGAGTTTGCACAACTGGTGTTTGCGGTGTTTGGGGTACCATGTTATTCATAGTAGATGCTTGGGGCACCGTATTACTACCCCCAAGTATGGTACTAGCTTGCCCTACAGGCATAGGTGTAATGGTAGCAGTTGGGGAAGCAATTCTCATACCAACCTGCATGTTCACTTGTATTTGCTCTATCTATTGCCCCTGTTCTGCCAAATTCATCACTACAGTAACCAAATCTATTGGTGGTGCTGGTAAATTAGTTGGGTTGGCCTAGGTGTGAACATCCTAAGGCGCAACATTTTGATTTTTAGCATCTCCTCCTTGCTCTTCATGGCCTTCACTGTCATTGACCTCCATAGGTGGTGGAGGTGGGTTTGCATTCTATCTCCCTCTGATTAATCTACGCCCAACCATTTAAATTCCTGGGTGGAATAGTATTGGGAAGGCTACACATGTGGGACAAGATAGAATGGAAATATTTTGTTAGTCCCACAGTGTAAGGAGAGAGAAGAAACAAAATCATAAGGCAACAGTTGTAATAGACAAACATACAACAATCAATTGTATGGTCGATACCATATGGTTGCATGTAGTGCAACCATAGGTTTCGACCATACGAACCCTGGCAGCTTCCTGAGACCCTACGGTCGACCGTATGGCCAAATGGTATGGTAGATATTTTGGTCGAATTGTGTGAACGTACGATCCAATAATCAGGTTTTAAACCTATTTTTTGAGATTTTCCTCTCATTTTCATTTCTCCTTCCTATGGTCTCAACTTAGCTTGCCGCCGCTGGGTTACTACAATGTTAACCATACTACTTGATGATTTCTCCATTGATCAACAATCTTCACTCCATCTCACCAGGTTTGTTATCTTCTTTTCCTTCCTTTTCAAGTTTTCCTACTTAGGTTTTTGCCATATATAGGGCTTTTGTAAGACCCGTATCAAACTAACCCGGTCTTATCACCTTGAACCAGGTCTACCCATCATGGTCGAGCCAAATGGATCAAGTACGTGAGGGAGATCGTGATCCCAGGTATTAAACTGACCCAAAAACACTAAAAATAGGGGGAGGGTCGCACACCTAGCTAGGTAGGGTCAGACACCCCAAGATAGAAAGTCTGACCCTGAGTTTTTAACCAGGGGTCGGACATTTTAGAACCAGGGGTCGACGGGATCTCCGACCCCCTCATCGACCCCTAGTTTGCCAACAGAAACCGTGAATTAGGAACTTTCCTAATTTCAATAGGATTCTTTCCTAATCTCAATGGGACTTATTTTGGGAGTTTCTACTCTATAAATAGGACGTCCCTAAGCCTCTTTCACTCCTTTTAGAACCCTAATTGGATTGATAGAAAGAGAAGAGAAAGAGAAGAGAATGAGAAGAGAAGGAAAAGTGAAGAAGAAGATCAAAGAGAAGGCTTCAAAGAACCAAGCCTAGTTCTCAGGTATGGATACTATCTCCATGTAATTCTACAGACCTTAGAATAGATAGTGAAGAGGATATGATCTAGGAGAAACCCAAATCATCCATCCAAGGTTAGGTTTTCATGGAAAACCATGGGGGAAATCATAAAAGCCATAAAGGTGAATGAACTACGGTTCTAGACCATAGAACATGTGTGGAATGGATTGTAGAAGCAAGCCATAGGACCCCAAACACGAAGAATGGACTGTAGGATGAAAATTTTGACTAAACCCACAGGGGGTCGCACGGGGGTCGATGGCCAATCGACCCTACCAGACCCTAACAATCGACCCCCAGTGTTTGGAAAGTCCAGACCGTGGGTGGTCGCACCCAGGGTCAATGGAACCTCCGACCCTGGCATCGACGCCCAGTTAACCGCATGCTTTTAAAATCAGAATTAATTCTAATTAAATTCTATCGACTTGATTAGGTCTCCTAGTGATATAATATTGATATATAGTTGATTCTTAAAGCTTGAAAGAGGATCTAAGATCAAGCAAAGGTGAGGGAACAAGACCTAAACTAATTGGTTAATAATAAACTGTTTTATTCTTGAGTCTAATGCCATGATTGATTCTATGCGTGTATGCTTGTTATGTGCATTCAACATGTCATCGAATATTTTTATTATTACTGTTCATGCATATTTAAATTATTGTTTATAACATGATGATGATGATGTTGATAGGAATAGGCATGTGGATGTATGTGTGTGGTTGGTGTGCTTGATGCGAGCGAGTATCAGGGGGAGGTGTCATAGGCGGGGGGCCTCAGCACTCTAGCTCTATCTCTAACTCAAGTCTTGTCCATTGACATCGTCGTATCGCCATTACCTTAGCAGAACTATTACATCATAGGGTATGAGGGGAGGTGGTCTCGGACCGTGTAGTCTCTGACTCTGCCAGGGGGCCTTATCCCTATCTCTATGGACGTATTGGGGGATGCTGGGGTGAAGCCTTGGATACACTAATTGGCATTAGGATTGGTTAGTTGCGAGCCCTCGCCAGCAGGGGCTTACGTGTTGGTATGGGCACTGGTACAGCAATAAATGTGACCTTTGTGTGTACATTGTCCATGGTGGGTGCATGTGGGATGAAAATAAACGTTACCTTTGGGCGGCTTCACACACTCGTGTATAGAGGCGCGGTGGCCACCTATCCTTTCTATAGCACATTGCAAACTTATTTACAGACCAAAGATATGAATTGAATGCATGTATATGTTTGTTGCAATATTTTGTTTGCTCACTGAGCCATGATGTATGCTCACCCTCTCGACGTTGAATATTTTTAGTTGATGATGCAGGTACCACTATTGAAGATTATATGAGTTCTCCGGTGTACGTGCGTGTTGCTGCAATGGAAGCCAAAGACTTAGTGGATACGCATGACTCCTCATGCGAGTGCAACTCATGCGTATTCGATTAGATTGAATTTATTAAGGAAATATAATTGATATTTTATTTATTTATATCTCAGTTGATAAAACATAATTGATACTTTATTTATGATTATTACAATTAGATTCCTCAGTTCATTTACTATAAGACTTCCGCTATTGTGTTTTTATTCTGATCATGGTTGTGGATGTGCATGGTTTTATTTTTAATGGATATAGCCTATTAGAGATCCTGCTTGAACCGTTGGTTTATTAGCAGTTCATCACACTGTTCTGAATGGTGCAGAATTGGGGTGTGACAACTTGGTATCAGAGCATCTCAGGCCTTGTCTGTGAAGCCATATACTTCTACAAAAGGTCGTGAACTGAGATAGGATTAAAATTTAAAAGATGTAATAATAACACACCATAAGCATATGTGTTGTTTGAGACTAAACTGAAAGGGAATAATGCATCTATTAAATGAGAAACAAATTTATATACAACCAAAATGAAGAACAAATGTTTATATAAATATATGATTAAAGCATAGTACAGTCCACAGTACGGACAGTTACTCTGATGTACAAAAAGAAAGATAAAAGATATATATCAAGATGCTGGAGGTGATGGGGGAGGCGGTGCCTCACGGTCTCTATCATAGTCCTCAGCATAGACTCTAGTCAACCAAGTTATCTGAGTCTGTGTCGTCTAGAGACTAGTTGTGAGATCAGCCACCCGCTGGTCAGTCACCCATTGAGCATCCCTCAGCTCTCCCACCCATTGATCCGATTCGTGCTGAGCAGCTAGAAGCTCTCCCATCCACTAATCCGATACGCACTGAGCAACCAGAAGCTCTCCCACCTGCTGATCGGACAAGCACTGAGCCTCTAGAAGCTCTCCCATCCTCAGGTCAGACATACGCTGAGCCTCTCGTATCTCATGCAATATCCTCATCATGTCATCAGATGGAGAATATGATGGACCAACTGCATGCGAAGGACCATCTGAAGAAGACGGACCAGCTCCAGTAGCATAAGTAGGTGATGGAGGAGGTATGGCATCTACATCCATGTATACCCGATCGTCATCATCCCCATGAACCCCTGCTCCAGCGGCTGCTACTGCTACCTCATCGTCAGCCATCTCCACTCGAGTGCGAGGGCACACCATCGCGTTCCTCTCTTCATCACTGACCTGGGCATCCCGCATGCCCATCTTGCAAATAGCCTTCCAATCTAGAGGCGATGAGAAGGATTTCTCCTGAATCTTCTCATCCAATAAATCAACCCCCAGGCAGGTAAGCAAGATAGTGATCATGCGTCCATAAGGAAGGTTGCCAGTGTGACTGGGAAACATGGCATTGATCATCGTCCGCTTGATGATGTAAGGAAGGCAGACAGGCTGCTTAGTGCATATGCAGTACAGCAGGTACTAGGTCAACTGGGAGACCCTCTCGTAGTGTCCACTCTATGGTATCAGATTATACTGAATGATCTTGCAGTATACCCATGGATCTGAACGCAGATAACTCGCTTTCATCTCCCAGCAATCAGGTCTGATGAGCTGACGATCGATCTCAGCCCTCATCTGTAATGAAAAGAATTGGGGCTCTCCTGGAGCACAGAACACTAAGGGGCCAGCATAGGAAATGCCCAACAAGTTGGTCAGCTGCCGATAATCAAAGGAAACATCAACCCCCTTGACGTAACTGGTGATCCGAAGCTCACCACCCCTCTTAACATCATTGTAATCTCCCACCACCTGGAGATTACAGTAGAACTGGCGTACCAAGTCAGGATGGGTACACGCATCATAGGTGATGACGGGGAGCCATCCCATATCACCAAAGGCCCCCTCCACATTGAACAAGGCTAAGCTAGCCAAGTCCACTTTGCGGCCGCCCTCTACCTTCTTGGGGGCGTAGTGGGCATATTGTGCCTCGGCTTCATTGGAACGGAAGCAAAGATGGTCGCGAACTATGGGTACCTTGGTACGAGCCATAGTATCTGCAAATAAGAAAGAAAAATAAATAATGGATTAGTAGAGAGTAAAAATCCAAAATTTCGACATAATAACAACGTAAATTGGTCAAAACCCTCACTTTTCATCCATACACGTGGGAAGAAGGACTTACATAGATCCTAAACTATCCTGTGAGACTCATACAGTAAAAAATTTCAACTAATTAGATTGAATTGCAAGAATTTTGAAGAAATTCAAAATCTCGACAAAATTAGGGAAAAAAGTGTAAATTTTGAGTTTCTCGGTAACCAACCGATGAAACTCGAATATTTTTGAGGGCTTTCGTTCCTCGAGTCACCAACAACAAAAGCCCCCAATAAAAATCAAATTTTTACTGTTGGAAAATAGTTTAATTTGAAAAATACGAGTTAAACGAGCAAAAACCTAGGTAAAGAAACCTAAAAACATGAAAATGTAGAAGACATACCTGTAGCGGAGGTGTAGACGACGAAACAAGGAGTGCAAACCACCAACGGATCGGAGTTGTTACTGTAGCAACTCAGAGGGACAAGTTGAGTCGAAGCAGAGAAGAAAGAATGGGAAATGGACTTTGAATCGGAACTTAAAAATCAGATTTTTAGTCCGGGGGTCGGAAAATTCGATTAAAACAATCGACCTACCCATCGACCCCCCCATCGACCCTCGGCTCTCGGGAATCTGATAGAGAACCAGGGGTCGAACCCTGGGTCGGACATCCTCTGACCCCCCCCCATCGATCCCCGGCTCTCTGGAAGAATGGGTGATTTCCCAAGGTCGCATACTGAGGGTCGGACACCCATCAACCCCCACCATTGACCCTATAGTGAAAATACAGTATTTTCAACAGAATGATCTAAAAAATTTGAAATTTGCATTTGTTAGTGGTTTTAGAATATGAGAATGAAGTATTTAATGATTGTCTCTCGTGTTCAATGCTTTCAGGCAATCCCACTATCAGATTAATTAATGGCATTTCCGCCAGAGTACTCTTTGATTCAGGAGCTACTCATTCCTTTATATCTGTAACATTTGGGAAGAAGTTAAATCTACCCCTTAAATCCTTGGTCTGCAAACTACTTGTACGATCACCTATGGGATTAGAAGTGGAGTTGGAAAAAGGTTATGGACCATGTCCAGTTCTTATTGGTGAAAAGACCTTGGATGCAACCTTAATCCAAACTTGAGATGGCAGACTTTGACGTCATCTTTGGAATGGACTGGTTAGTTTGGCATTTTGCAAACCTATTGTGTGCCGAAAAGAAGCTGACATTTAAAGACAAGGAAGGATCAGAGTTCAGTTTTTTGGGAACCAAACTTCCCCGTAAACGAAAGCTCATACTCTCGGCGCTAAATGCTAAGAAGTGCCTTGGGAAAGGAGCAGTTAAATATTTAGTATCTGTGGTTGACCTTACCAAGGAAGCACCACGAATGGAAGATATTGATGTCGTGCGGGACTATCCAGACGTATTTCCTGAAGAATTACCAGGATTACCACCCGACCGAGCTACAGAGTTTGTTATAGATCTTATACCTGGAGCCGCACCAGTATCAAAAGCACCTTATAGAATGGCTCCTACTGAACTGAAGGAATTGAAAGTACAACTACAAGAACTGCTGGACAAGGGTTACATTCGCCCTAGCATATCACCATGGGGAGCGCCAGTATTATTCGTGAAGAAGAAGGATGGTAGCGTTCGATCGTATATAGACTACAGAGAACTGAATAAACTGACAATCAAAAATCGGTATCCATTGCCTCGGATCGATGACCTATTCGATCCGTTGCAAGGTGCCAAAGTGTTCTCTAAGATCGATCTTCGGTCAGGCTATCATCAACTGAAGATTAAGGACGGTGATATTCCCAAGACAGCATTCAGGACTAGATATGGACATTATGAATTTTTTCTTTTGGATTGGCAAACACACCAGCAACCTTTATGGAACTTATGAATCGAGTTTTCCACGACATGTTGGATACGTCGGTTATTGTATTCATTGATGATATACTAGTCTACTCCAAAGATGAGGAAAGTCATGTTAAGAATCTAAATGCCACTATGCAGTGACTACGGAAGGAAAAGCTCTACCGCAAATTTACAAAGTGTGAGTTTTGGCTAAAGGAAGTCGCATTTCTAGGCCATGTAGTATCCGCTGAAGGAATTAAAGTGGATCCCAGCAAGATCGAGGTTATTGTAAAGTGGGAAGCACCGAAGAGCGTTGCAGAAATTAGAAGTTTCTTGGGTCTAGCTGGGTATTATCGACGATTTATGGAAGACTATTCCCGAATTGTCGTACCTCTTACCAATTTGACTAAGAAGGGCGAAAAGTATGTTTGGACGGATAAATGTGAGAAGAGTTTCCAAACCTTGAAGGCTAGATTGATATCAGCTCCAATCTTGACCATCCCGATTCCAGGACAACCATTTATCTTGTATACCGTTGCGTCAGGACTGGTAGGATGTGTACTTATGCAAGGAGAGTAAGTAATTGCTTATGCCTCAAGACAACTGAAGACACAGAACTATCCTACTCATGATTTGGAACTAGCGTCAGTAGTTCATGCTGTCAAAATATGGAGACATTATCTGTACGGAGAGAAATTTCAGATTAAATCAGACCATAAAAGTCTTACTTATCTATTTAATCAGAAGGAGCTGAATATGAGACAAAGAAGATGGTTGGAACTATTGAAAGACTACGATTGTGATTTCCAGTACCATCCGGGGAAAGCTAATGTAGTAGCCGATGCTTTGAGTAGAAAGGCAATGATAAAATCTCAGGGAGAGGTTAGCACAACTGCTGCAATGGGTACTACTGGAAAGGTATTCAAGCACGGTAATGAACAGTTTGTGATAGATGCACCAGATGGATCAGCCAACCAAGGGTTTATTCATCGATTTTCAAATATGTTCGCCGCATTGAGGATTATATCGGATATTGTTGATGAAGTAAAGACAGCTATCAAATCAGACCCTTACCTAAGAACGGTACAAGAGGACATCGAAAATGGTAGGACTAACCTTGAGTTCACCTTGGACGAAGAAAAGGTACTGAAGTACAAAGGAAGAATATGTGTACCCGAAATAGAAAGCTTGGACATTAGACATCGATTGATGAAAGAAGCCCATACCACCATCTATTCGATACATCCTGGAAGTACAAAAATGTATCATGACCTAAAGAAATTATATTGGTGGAGAGGAATGAGAGCAGATGTAGCTAAGTTTGTGTCTCAATGCCTAAATTGTTAGAAATTAAAGGCTGCACGACAAAGACCGGCAGGACTGTTACAACCATTACCGGAACCAGCATGGAAATGGGACTGCATCACTATGGACTTCGTCACAGGATTACCTTTGACTCCTCGAGTAGTTGACGCGGTTTGGGTGATTGTAGACCGCCTGACTAAAACAGCTCGCTTTATACCTATACGACCTCAGTATACACTGGAGAGGTTAGCTAAGCTGTCTGTGGATAACATTGTGCGATTACATGGTGTACCTGAAAGCATTGTGTCTGATAGAGATCCATGATTTACTTCAAAGTTTTGGGAAGGATTGCAAAAGGCTATGGGTACAACATTGAAGTTTAGTACCGCATTCCATCTGTAGACAGACGGACAGTCAGAGCGTACAATCTAGATTCTAGAAGATATGCTTCGAGCATGTGTGATTGATTTTAAAGGATCATGGGATGAAAAGTTACCATTGATTGAGTTCGCTTATAACAATAGCTATCAGGCTACTATATAGATGTCACCCTATGAAGCACTGTATGGCCAAAAGTGTCGAACTCCTTTGTTTTGGAATGAAGTTGGGGAACATAGTATTGTTGGACCAGAATTTGTTGAAGAGACTTGTCGAGTGGTCGACATTATCAAGGAAAGAGTGAAAACAGCTCAGAATCGTTAAAAGCAGTATGCAGATACCCGACGCCGAGACCTTGAATTCGTCGTGGGTGATAAACTATTCTTAAAAGTATCGCCTATACGAGGATTGAAACGGTTTGGAAAAAAAGGGAAACTAAGTCCAAGATATGTTGGGCCATATGAGATTCTAGCTAAGCGTGGGAAAGTGGCGTACCAGTTAGCACTACCACCATCTATGTCAAGTGTGCATGACGTATTTCATATTTCCTTATTGAAGAAGTATGTCAAGGATCCATCGCACGCTCTGACAGTAGATTTACCTGATTTGACTGATGATTTGACATTTGAAGCAACACCAACTGAAATCACCAGCCGAAAGGTTCAACGACTACGCAACCGTGATATCTATTATGTTAAGGTCACCTGGAGAAGTAGAGATATTGAAGAAATTACATGGGAAGAAGATAATGCTATGCGAAAGGAATACCCTCATTTATTTGACTCGGAAGGTATATACAATTTCGAGGATGAAATTTTTTATAAGTAGGGGGGAGTTGTAAGACCCGTATCAAACTAACCCGGTCTTACCACCTTGAACCAGGTCTACCCATCATGATCGAGCCAAATTGATCAAGTACGTGAGGGAGATCGCGATCCCAGGTATTAAACTGACCCAAAAACACTAAAAATAGGGGGAGGGTCGCACACCCAGCTAGGCAGGGTCGTCCCCCAAGATAGAAAGTCAGACCCTGAGTTTTTTACCAGGGGTCGGACATTTTAAAACCAGGGGTCGATGGGATCTCCGACCCCCTCATCAACCCCCAGTCTGTTGACAGAAATCGTGAATTAGAAACTTTCCTAATTTCAATAGGATTCTTTTCTAATCTCAATGGGACTTATTTTGGGAGTTTCTACTCTATAAATAAGACGTCCCTAAGCCTCTTACACTCCTTTTAGAACCCTAATTAGATTGATAGAAAGAGAAGAGAAAGAGAAGAGAAAGAGAAGAGAAACAAAAGTGAAGAAGAAGATCAAAGAGAAGGCTTCAAAGAACCAAGACTAGTTCTCAGGTATGGATACTATCTCCATGTAATTCTACAGACCTTAGAATAAATAGTGAAGAGGATATGATCTAGGAGAAACCCAATTCATCCATCCATGGTTAGGTTTTCATGGAAAACCATGGGGGAAATCATAAAATCCATAAAGGTGAATGAACTACGGTTCTAGACCATAGAACATGTGTGGAATGGATTGTAGAAGCAAGCCATAGGACCCCAAACACGAAGAATGGACTGTAGGATAAGAATTTCGACTAATCCCACAGGGGGTCGCACGGGGGGTTGATGGCCAATCGACCCTAACAATCGACCCCCAGTGTTCGGGAAGTCCAGACTGTGGGTGGTCGCACCCAGGGTCGATGGAACCTCCGACCCTAGCATCGACGCCCAATTAACAGCATGCTTTTAAAATCAGAATTAATTCTAATTAAATTCTATCGACTTGATTAGGTCTAGTGATATAATATTGATATTTAGTTGATTCTTAAAGTTTGAAAGAGGATCTACGATCAAGCAAAGGTGAGGGAACAAGACCTAAACTAATTGGTTAATAATAAACTGTTTTATTCTTGAGTCTAATGCCATGATTGATTCTATGCGTGTATGCCTGTTATGTGCATTCAATATGTCATCCAATATTTCTATTATTACTGTTCATGCATATTTAAATTATTGTTTATAACATGATGATGATGATGTTGATAGGAATAGGCATGTGGATGTATGTGTGTGGTTGGTGTGCTTGATGGGAGCGAGTATCAGGGGGATGTGTCATAGGCAGGGGGCCTCAGCACTCTAGCTCTATCTCTAACTTAAGTCTTGTCCATTGACATCGTCGTATCGCCATTACCTTAGCAGAACTATTATGTCGTAGGGTAGAGGGGAGGTGGTCTCGGACCGTGTAGTCTCTGACTCTGCCAGGGGGCCTTAGCCCTATCTCTATGGACGTATTGAGGGATGCTAGGGTGAGGGCTTGGATACACTGATTGGCATTAGGATTGGTTAGTTGCGAGCCCTCGCCAGCAGGGGCTGACGTGTTGGTATTGTAAGACCCGTGTCAATCTAACCAGGTCTTACCCCCTTGAACCAGGTTCACCCATCATGGTCGAGTCAAATGGTCCAAGGGCGTGAAGGAGATTGAGATCGCAGGTATCAAATCGACCCAAAAATACTTAAAATAGGGGAAGGGTCGCATACCCAGCTAAGCAGGGTCGGACCTCCCAAAATAGAAAGTCTGACCCTTGGTTTTGGAGGGAGGGTCGGACAACTTATACCCCTAGGGTCGACAGGATCATCGACCCTCCCATCGACCCTCGGTTACCGCAGAAAATAGAAATTTAGAAATTTCCATATTTTCGAATGGGATTCTCTCCTAATCTCAAAGGGACTTATTTTAGGATATTGCTACTCTATTTAGAGGACGTCCCTAAGCCACTTTCACTCCTTTCACAACCCTAATCGAATTGAGAGAAAGAGAGGATAAGGAAAGAGGAAGAAGAAAGGGAAGGAAGATAAATTAAGCCAAAAGAGAAGAGTTGCAGAGAAAGGTTATTCTTCTCAGGTATGGGTACTAGTTCCATGAGTTTCTACAGACCTTAGGTTAGTAAATGTTGAGAGTGTGATCTCGGAGAAACCCAAACCATCAATCTATGGTTAGGTTTTCATGGAAAACCATAGGAAAGTGCATGAAAGCTATCTAGGTGGGTTATACATGGTTTCAGACCATGGAATGAATGTAGAATGGAATGTAGGAGCAAGCCAAAGGATCCCAAACACGAAGAATGGATTAAAAAGTGGAAATTAGACCAGAGTGCACCAAGGGTCGCACCCAGGGTCGATAGGCCATTCGACCCTAGGTATTCCTGACCATCGACCCTCAGCATTCGGGAAGTCCAGAAAGAGGGGAGGGTCGATAGACCCATCGACCCTAGCATCGACCCTAGCATCGACCCTCAGTTAACAGAATGGTTTTTAAATCTGGAATTAATTCTAATTAAATTCTATCGACTTTGTTAGGTCTTCTAGCAATATAATAATATTGTAAAGGTGATTTTAAAGCTTGGAAAAGCATCTTAT
>CM053274.1:20618032-20639575 GCA_028583415.1 Protea cynaroides
TTTGTAATTATTATTTGTATTCATACCATAAGAATTTAGAACATAAGAAAATCAATGAGTCTTGATGGATTCGAACCATCATCTCTTGGAAATCCCCAAGTGCTCTACCTGTTTGAGCTAAAAACTTGCATATACATCACAGAGAAAGAAATGACGTACCACTTGAACAACAATAACGAGTAGAAATAATCAAAGACACGATATTAAACAAATGACAATCTAAGACTTGAGATCAACAAAAGCATATGTTTATTCTTCAATAACACTAATAGGAAATAGTCTTAGAGATAATATTTAAGTATAATATCAAAGAAATAAAACAAAGAAAATTTATAAACAAATTTTTGTGCAACTGTTATCCACTTCTGCTCATAAAGTCATGCTCAATTTCCACTGTACATCTATGCAACAATGCACCACAAACACTTGAACATGCATATGGATGTTCCTTTTTGTGGAACTGGTAAAAGAAAGGTAGATAGGATAACCATTACTCTATTAATACAATAGTGAAACAATTTTTTTCCAGCGATCATGTATTTTACCTGAAGGTGGAAACCAGATTCTCATGCTCACCCAAGAGATTGTCATTTGTTAGAACAAAACAAAGGTAAAAAGGCTCATCACTTTTAAATATGAGATTCTGGACTTGTGGTGAGTGATAAGAAACAAAAAAAAATCATCCCAAGTTACAATCTTCAACTGTATGAAAGCATCTTCACAAGACCCACAAATCACAAATGTATATTCTCTTCTTCCCCATTGGACAAAACCATGAATAGTAGTTTGTAAGTAAAAAAGAACCAAAAAAAGCTCTGATTTTACTGGGGATGACTTTAGGTTAAAGAAGCAGATATTACAGAAGAATTGATAAATGCAAAATATGCTTAATTTCAATGGGGTAACACAATTACACAGAATTACAAGAGCTCTAGAACTAATTTTATTTCTAAAGAGTAACTTTTCCAAAAAAGGAGAATCAGGGATGCAGATACAAAACAGTTGCAGAATCTATAAGTTGCAAATTGGACAGCAATTGACTTCTTCATCTGTAAGTTTCTCATATAAGCACTTTCTACAAAACTAATTTAAAGTTGAAAAAAAAAATACAAGTATCATATATTGACTGTGCAGAGTTTATAACAACCTCTGAAAAAATGGATTTCGAATGTTCAACTTATTCAATATATGATTTACTTCAACACTGTAAGGGATAAGGTACTTAATTTTCCTCTTATGTTATTTAAAGTATGGAAGAGAGAAAATAGTGAGAAACTATAAAGAGACACATTAGTCTATGACAAATTCAAAAATAATTCCTAAATTCAACTACTCCTTTGAGACTAGTTGGATGTTCATAGAACAATAGAATGGGTTGCATTCCAACAGGGCATTCCACACAAAAAATGCTTATGAAATCAAAGTAAAGAAGAATTCAATCCCTTAGAACCATTAAACTAACCAATAGGGAAATTGACCCATAAAACTAGAAGCCTCCCAACAAACCTGCAAAGTTGTGACAATTTAGTTGCTTCTAGAAGCAAAAGTAAGCAAAAGTGAGCAAAAGGTTATTTATGATGATGCCTTCTCCTTAGATCTGATTCCCAAGTGATATCTATGAACTGATTACATTTTAAATACATAAGGAGCAAAAAGGAAATAAATATCAATTCCAGAGATAATTGGAGTGTCAAACGGGGTGTTCTTACTTACCCTTCACACACACCAAAAAAGAATCCAACCGAGTGGGAAGCTTGTTTCAGTACATCAAGAAGAAAGAATCACATAAAAATAAACATCAAATTAACACCATGGATGGAACTAAGCAATTTAGCTTCAACACAGTACTCAATATATCGAGCTAAAGATGAGAATTCTTCAGTGAACCTAACTAAAAGCTTCAAAGAAGGCTAAAATTGAAAGGCAATTTTTTTCGTGAGAAATATTAGTGTGAACTGTGAAGTGAACAATAGCCATACAAATTAAGAAAATACATTAGTCAAGTTCTCTTAGTGAACCCATAAAGAAACAGATTTACCAATGTCACCATTAACCCCTCATTGACAATTTGAAATCACATGTTCTCAAAAGATATTACTTTAATCAAAATGGATTGGGAGATCATTATATGAAACAAATTTAGTGCAAATGGAGGGAACTAGGGTTTTTGAAACTATAAAAGTAACTAAGTTTTTTGTAACAAAGAGAAGCAAATTGAGCACTAATCGAACTATAAGAGAAGGCTCACAGATTATGGTGAAAAAAATTTACTAACTTCCATTATCCAAGCAATGAATATGAAAAACTTGTAACCAAATAGAAAATAGAAGAAAGCAAAATGAAACATTAGAACAAAACCTAAAATCATTGATGAATAGATATGATTAAACCAATAAAAAAATAATAGAGAACGAGTTACCCAAAAATTAATACAAAAAAATTAAGAAACTCAATAATCAATTCATTAATGATTTAAAGAACAACTTCAAAATCACCCCTAATCAAAATCCAACACAATAACCCCTCTGAGAAATCACCCCTAATCAAAATCGTTCCCAAAGTCTACACAGTGCCCATTATTAGAAATTACAAACTAAATAGAAGAACATTACCTGCTGCAATCAGAGGTAATCTACTTCAGGAGAGAGGCAAATAAAAAAACCACAAAAAACCCTATAAAATACAATGAGAAAGAAGCCGATTAGGGAAAAAATAATTCAGCCCTAACCTAAAATCGCAGAGAGAGAGAAGCGAAAAAAAATACCTTGCACAGTCAGAGGGAATGTCAAAGAGATAGAGAGAACACGAACAAATAAAGCCAAGCCAACAACTTCGTCTTCGGAGAGAGTGAAAGAGAAAACACAGACAAAGATTCCTCTCAACATTCGGCTTCCAAAGAGAGAGAATCTATACTCTGGATCTTCGTCTTCGTCTTCTCAACAAGAGGAGGAGTCTTTGTCTTCCACGGCACGAACAAGGAACTTGAATATGCACTTCAGATCTTCGACGCAACTTTTCCTTTCATCTTCCTTCGTCTTCCACCTATTTCTTGTAGTAGAGATGGCCAACAATTGAAAAAGACTGATTTGCCGGGAGTAAGTTCTTTTGTTGGGAGTCGACTCCCCTCAACTCTCACCCTAAAACGACTTCGAAGTTAAAAGAAGTAAGTTTTTTTAACTCTGAAATTTCATCTCCCAGAGTCATTTTCTACCCAGTTTACTCCATTGGAGTCATAATTTAAACCGGCGTTATCAATCACCATTATACTCTAGACTGGCTCTAGAGCTAAGAAGTAGGAGAAGGGTGTATTATCAAACGCACCCTAAGAGGCCTATAAAAAATTCATTTAATGGAGGGAATTCGAAGACCTTTAAACCATTCCATGCACAAGGTTTCAATGAAGCAGCTAAAACTACTCAGCTGGCTCAATCGTAGCCAAAGCAAGGGAATGCTGGAGTTAAATGCTTCAACTATGATCAAGTAGGGTATTATTCAAGGGACTGCCCTAAACCAAGGAAACAGCTATAGCAAGGAAAGTTTTATGCCATGACTTCTGAAGATGTTGTCGCATCACCTAATGTGGTCACAAGTATGACCCAACCTTTCATTTTTACAATACCTTGTATGAGCATATAGGCGAAACTAGGTAAAGTCACAAGTATTGTACCCATTGTGGGCATACCCGCCAAAGTACTTTTTGACTCTAGAGCTACTCACTCTTTTGTATCGGTGTCTTTTGGAAAGAAATTAAAATGTACCCCTCAGACCATTAGATTTCAAACTATTAGTGCGATCGCCTATGGGATTAGAAGCAGAATTAGGCTAAGGTTATGGACCATGTCCAGTCCTCATTGCTAGACAAACTATGGATGCAACATTAATTCAACTTGATATGACAGATTTTGACGTCATCTTAGGAATGGACTGGTTATCTCAGCACTCTGCAAGTTTACTGTGTGCTGAAAAAAATTGACCTTCAAAGGCCAGGATGGTGCAGAATACAGCTTTTTGGGAACCAAACTTCCTCATAAATAGAAGCTTACTCTCTCTACACTGAAGGCAAAAGAGATGTCTTGAGAAGGATGGAGTTGGATATCTTGTATCTGTGGTGGATCTTACCAAAGAAGCGCCATGAATGAAAGATATTGAGGTTGTGTTTAATTTTCTAGATGTTTTTCCTAAAGATTTACCAGGGTTGCTACTAGATCTAGTGACGGAGTTCGTTATAGACCTTTTACCTGGAGCTGCTTCTGTATCTAAGGCACCTTATCAATGGCTCCTACTGAACTTAAGGAATTGAAGGTTCAACTATAGTAGTTACTAGACAAGGTTACATCTGACCCAGTATATCACCATGGGGAGTGCTAGTATTGTTCGTAAAGAAAAAGGATGGTAGTGTTCGATTGTGTATAAACTACGGGGAACTGAACAAGCTTACGATCAAGAATCGGTATTTGTTGCCTTGAATCGACGACTTATTCAACCAGCTACAAGGTGCCAAGGTGTTCTCCAAGATTGATCTTCAGTCAGGATGTCATTAGTTGAAGATCAAGGACAGTGATATTTCAAAGACAGCTTTTAGGACCAGATAAGGATACTATGAGTTTCTAGCTATGTCTTTCGGGTTGACTAACGCCCCTACAACTTTTATGGAACTTATGAATCGAGTATCCCATGACATGCTGGATACATCGGTCATAGTTTTCATAGATGACATCCTAGTCTATTCCAAGGACAAAGAGACTCATGTAACAGCTCTTAGAGCGTCTCTTAATGACCGAGGGAAAAAAAGCTTTGTCAAATTTATGAAATGTGAGTTTTGGCTAAATGAAGTAGCTTTCCTAGGTCATGTTATTTTAGAAAAAGGAATCAAAGTAGACCCCGACAAGATTAAAGCAATTATGAAATGGGAAGCACTTAAGAATGTTGTGAAAATCGAGTATCTTAGGGTCAGCTGGTTATTACGGACGATTTGTAGAGGATTACTCTAAGATCGTTGTACCCCTTACCGGGGCCTGACTAAGGAAGGAGAGAAGTTTATATGGACGGATAAGTGCGAAGAATGTTTTCAGACACTAAAGGCAAGGCTGATATCGGCTCCCATCTTGATCATTCTGGTGCTAGGATAACCATTGTCCATTTACACTGATATCTCCGAATTGGGTTTGGGATGTGTTCTCATGCAAGGAGGGTAAGTAATTGCATATGCTTCAAGGAAACTGAAGGAACATGAGAATAATTACCCTACTCATGACTTGGAGTTAGCAGCAGTGAACCATGCCCTCAAGATATGGAGACATTACTTATATGGTGAGAAGTTTCAAATTTAGTCAGACCATAAAAGTCTCACCCACTTGTTTAACTAAAAGGGGTTTAACATTAGACATAATAGATGGTTGGAATTGCTAAAGGATTACGATTGTGATATCCAGTATCATCCAAGGAAGGCTAATATAGTTTTTGATGCACTGAACCGAAAAGAGTTAAGGAAGCCTAAGGAAAAAGTTAGCACAAATTCTGCTGTGTGCAGCGGCAAGAGTATTTAATTGTGGTAATGAGGTATTCGTGATCGATAAACCGGGTAATTCAATAGACTTAGGGTTGATTCATTGATTTTCAAATATGTTCGCTACATTGAAGATTGTACCTGATCTAATGGACGAAGTGAAAATGGCAATCCAATTGAACCCCTATTTGAACAGTGCAAGAAGATCTGGAAAAGGATAGGACCCTGCTAATTTCACTCTAGACTCTGGAAGGGTACTAAGGTACAAAGGAAGAGTGTGTGTACCTGAAAATGAAAATTCAGATATCAAGAACAGACCAATGGGGAAGCCCATTCTACCTTCTATTCAGTACATCCTAGAAATACAAAGATGTATCATGATTTCAAGAAGCTATATTGGTGGAGAGGAATGAAAGTGGATGTAGCTTAATTTGTGTTTTAATGCCAAAATTATCAACAGGTAAAGGCGGAAAGATAGAGACCTGCAGTCCTACTCCAGCTGTTACATGAACCAGCCTAGAAATGGGATTGCATTACTATGGATTTCCTCACGGGTTTACCAATGACCCAAAGGTCTATAGACGAGTTTTGGGTGATTGTAGATCGATTTACAAAGACACCTCGTTTCATTGCTATACAACCCCAGTATACAATGGAGAGGTTAGCCAAGTTGTATGTGGATAACATCGTCAGACTTCATGGCATAACTGAGAGTATAGTGTCTGATAGAGACCCACGCTTTACTTCAAAGTTTTGGGAAGGATTACGGATGGCTATGGAAACAACATTGAAGTTCAGTACTGCATTCCACCTTCAGACTGACAGGTAATTGGAGCGAACCATTTAGATATGCTCCATGCCTGTGCTATTGATTTCAATGGGGCTTGGGATGAAAAGTTGCAATCGATCGAGTTCGCTTATAACAACAGCTATCAAGTTATTTTACAGATGTCACCCTATGAAGCATTGTATGGTAGAAAGTGTTGAACTCCTTTATTCTAGAATGAAGTTGGAGAGTGAAGAATAGTAGGACCTGAGTTTGTCAAAGAAACTTGTCAAGTTGTGGACATAATCAAAGATAGGGTTAAAACGGCTCAGAATCGTCAGAAATAGTATGCAGATAACCAACGTCGAGACCTTGAATTCACTGTAGGTGACAAGGTATTTCTAATGATATCACCTATGTGCGGTTTAAAGAGGTTTGGTAAAAAGGGTAAGCTATGTCCCAGATATATTAGACCTTATGAGATTCTCGCTAGACGTGGAAAAGTGGCGTATTAGTTAGCACTACCACCATCTATGTCTAGGGTACGTGATGTATTTCACGTCTCATTGCTAAAGACATACATCAGAGATCTAACGCATGTCTTAATACCAAATCTACCTGATTTGACTGAACACTAACGTTTTAAGTGTTGCCATTCAGAGTCAGCGGTGGGAAGGTTCAACGTCTTCGCAACCGTGACGTCTATTATGTTAAAGTAACCTGGAAGCCAAGATGTAGAAGAGATAACATAGGAAGAAGAAAATGCTATGTGGAAGCAATATCCTCACCTATTCAACTCAGAAGGTATGTATAAATTTTGAGGACAAAATTTATTTAAGGGGAGAGTTGTAAGACCAGCACTACACTAACCGTTTAAGTGGTGAGTGGAAGCACAATTGCCTTGTGTGGTTGACGGGTGCGACCACACAGTCGACCACACAAACTCAAAACCAACTTCGAGATTTGAAAACTTTCCAAGTTTAGAGGATCTCTTTCCTAGTTGAGAGGGGACTCTCTATGGAGGTCTATATAGAGGACATCCCTTAGCCTCTCTCACTCTTTTAGAACTAAATCTAAGACTCTAAACCTAAGATAGAAAGAGAAGGAGAAAGAGAAGAAAAGGAGAAGGAGACTTGGAGAAGTAAGTTGTAGATAAGTTGTGATCCCTCTTTGCAGAAGGGATAAAAGTAAGGAATCTATCCCTATAGGTATAGGATGGATAGGATTAATCTCCCAACAATGAGTTGATGACTTGAACCTAGCATTGTAATCGAGATCATGTAATCTCTCGATCAATCACAAAGAGGAACCATGGAAATAGGTTAGGGAATAAATTAATGATGGAATACACATGAATAAGGCCATAAAATGACCTTAGGAGGTGCTCCAAGAATGAGCTAAGTGTTAGACTGAGAAAAACCTTCGAACACAAATTGTAAGTTGTGTGGCTGCATCAGCGGTCAACCATAGAGTGACCAATGAGCGACCACACACTCTCGGGAAGTTTACCAGGGTTGTGTGGTTGCATTAGAGGAAGCATGATGTGCGACCACACAGTCGACCACACAGTGTATGGCCGACATAAACTTGCGATCACTATATCAACCACTCAATTGCAGAGAGCCTGTTTCGAGGCCAAGTTAGATTTGAGACTAATGAGACTAAATTCCATTAAACCCTAACTTAAACTTGTAAATTGTATAGGTTGCTAACTAGTACAAGATAATTTCCAAAGCTTGGAAGAGATCGAAACTACGATCAAAGGTGAGAAAACAAGACCTAAACTAACTAGATAATAACAAGCTATCTTTCTTTTATTGTCCAATTATATGATTGATACCATGCTTGTATGTTTATAAGGTGCATATCACATGTCATCCAATATTACTGCTATTCCTATTCATGCATATTTATTTTATTATTTTTATTTTATTATGGATGATGATAAGAATAGGTGTTTGTGAGTGTGGTTGGTGTACTGTATGGAGAGGGGTGTGTAATCCCTAAACCATGCATCACATTGACATCATCGTATCATTGTTACCTTAGCGGAACTAGTACGTAGTAGGGCATCAGGGGGTGTTCACGGACCGTGTGGTCTTTGACTCTGCCGAGGAGCCCTAGCTCTATCTCTATGGACATATTGAGGGATGCTGGGGTAAGGCCTTGGATACATATGGATGGCATTAGGATTGGTTAATTACGAGCCTAATTTGCAAGCCCTCGCCAGTAGGGACATACGTACTGGTATAGGTAGGGCATCAGGGGAAGTATTGGCAGTGTATAATCTAGATACTTTAGCTCTATCTTTATTCCATGGTGGGTGCATGTGGGATCACAATGGTGTTTGATCTATTGGGTGGATTCACACACTCGTGTATAGAGGTGCGATGGTCACTAATCCTTCTTACAGCACAGTTGCAAACTTAAACCAGACTAAAGAAAATGACATGACAACATGCATATGTTTGCACATTATTTTGTTTGCTCACTGAGCCGTGATGTGTGCTCACCCCTCGACATCGAATATTTTTAGTTGATGGTGCAGGCCTTATAGTGGAAGATTATATCGAGACACCGTCATACGGACACGTGGCGACGATTGATACTCAAGCTGTGGAAGATGAGCATGACTCCTCGTGCGAGTGCTTTCAATGTCTCTATTCTTAGTTATTTTCTATTTGGAAGTTATGAGAACTTGTAATAAACTATGAAATTACTCAGGTGTCGCATATAATGAAGATATTGACTCTTGAGGTGAGGTAGATCATACTTACGAAACCTCAGGTGAGGAATGAAACCCTGACTAATTTTTGGTGTATTTTCTCATCTTGCATATGTCTATGCCACATGCTTGTTGTGAATAACATGTCATCCAATAACTGTCTTTTTGCATGCATTTGCATTTGTTATATATGTTGGTTTGTGAATGTGTGCTATTGATTCTTGGTAGGCAATGGTGAAATGGTTGAGGACCACTGGATCTAACCTACCAGGCATTCCCTTGCCATGCGTTGCCCCGATGTCTTAGAGGGATGACAACGTCTGGGGGGGCAGACGGAAGGACTACGATTCCTACTGGGATACTGTGGGAATGCATATGATGACATGTAGGATTCGGTTAGTGGCACTACCCATGTATGCAACCCTGTCCAGTAAGGATTCAAGTCCTGGTATGGATAGCGGATGAGGGGGAGGTGGTGGCAATGTTCGTCGGTGTGTCATTGGCCAGACCTTTGCTCTATCGCTATCTATGTAGGAGACACATGGATTTACTAGGGCTATCGGTGCAAGCTGGCTAGTGTTTTTTCTCTCCTGTGCATGGAAGTTTTGGTTCGCTTCAGTGAGTGTGGCCAGGCTTTACCTTAGCCCTAGCAAACATTATACCAGACTATTGCATTTTGTGTGTGTAGTAAAACTATTATGCATTTGCTTGCTTGCTTGTATGTTTCTCACTAAGCTCAAGTTGGAGAGCTTACCCTCGTGTACACCCTTTTTTTAGATGATGTGGTAGGTACTATGGTGGTTGATTTCGTAAACGCCTCTACTGTTACCAACCTGGCACATTTAGGCGTGCAACCTTTGGAAGAGGAAGAACACGAAGCGGACTATGAATGCGATGCGTGTGTCTTCAAGTAGTTAAGCTATTGCCAGCAATTATGGACCGAGATTTGAACTATTTCTTTTTTATTAAATTTATATCTGGAACAATGTTAATAGCCCATACTATAGGTGTAAGACCCATACTCCACTAAGCCGGTTTAACCGTGTCGTGCCAATCTTCCCATCATTCTTGGACCAAGTGGACCGAGCGTGTGAAGATGGATCACAAACCAAGTATAAAAATCGACTCAACACCCAAAACTGTATGCATATGGTAGCATACCTAGGTAGGTAAGGTCAACCATATGGTAAGAATGAAGATCTTAGATCCAGGACCCTACGGTCAATGATTTCGACCCTACGGTCGACGGGTTCTACGACCGTTGCCATCGACCGTGAGACCCCAGATCAGACTCCAAGCTGTGGAAACTTTCCTAAATTAAGGGATTTCTTTCCTAATTGAAAGAGGACACTATATGGAAAGCTTTTCTCTATATAAAGGACGTCCCTCAGCCCGTTTTCACTCTTTTAGAACATTAGTAAACCCTAGAGAGACAGAAGGGAAGAGAAGGAAGAGAAAGAAAAGAAGAAAAGGCTAAAGAGAGGATTTTACTGAGAAGAGATAGGCTCTCTATCACAGGAAAATGTATGAACCTAATCCCTGGAGATGTAAACTCTATGGAATAAGACTTCTATGGAAGATAGGTAATATCAACCTATTATGATCCATGTGATTTCCTTGAGAAAATCCCAAGGAGAACCATGAGGAGTGAGTTTGATGATTAAGGTTGATAAGAAACTACTAATGATGGGCGTAGGATGACCTTAGAATAAACCCAATTGAAGATCAGAGGACTTCACCCAGGAAGAATTGAATTACGTGTAGTCTATAACCAGAAATCCCAAGGTTGTAGCTACGGTCAACCATAGCATGACCAGCTGTGAGGACAAAGATGAAAAATCTTCGAAGTCGCCACCTAGATTTAGGTCTAGGACCTTAGAAATGTGAAATCTCACCCCAAGGTAAGACTTCGATTGACTCATGACCCTTAGATTGGAATTCTGGTCCATCAGAGATTGGGTAAGCGTCAGGTTACGGTTATGGGAAGGGGTTAGGCACCCAAACCGCCCGATCAAAATCGATCTCCTATACCTTTCCTATGCTAGACTCTATTTGTTAAGCCAAACCAAACCAAGTGGTTTGATATCATTGAACCGAATCTGTATCCATCAGATTGCCTACGTATTACGGAATTATTTCAAAAATCAGGTTCACCATCGTAGTTCAGGTGTGATTAAAGTTTATGGATGTGATTTATGCTTGTGCATGATTAAGTTCATTGTTCAAGTTGAAATTTATGCTTGAAAGGCTGAGAAATCCTATGAGTTAAGATTTGGATAGTCCATGTGGACTGATAGATAGTCCTAGTGGATCTAAGAATAACCCTATTTGGGTCAAATATGGATAACCCTATCTGGGTTGGAATGTGGATAACCCTATCTGGGTTGAAATGTGGATAAATATCCTAGTGGATCTATGGATAGTCCAAGTGGACTAAGATGTGGATCCGAATTTGGGATTCTCCCAAATGGCCTACGTATCCTAGGGTTTGCCCTAGGAATCAGAATCCACGTAGTTCGAATTGGATAACCCTATTTGGGTCAAAATGTGGGTAAGTATCCTAGTGGATCTATGGATAGTCCGAGTGGACTAAGGTTTAGATAACCCTTTTTGGATTGGAATATGGATAGATATCCTAGTGGATCTATGGATAGTCCGAGTGGACTAAGGTGTGGATAAATATCCTAGTGGATCTATGGATAGTCCTAGTGGACTAAAGTGTGGATCCGAATTTGGGATTCTCCCAAATGGCCTACGTATCCTAGGGTTTGCCCTAGGAATCAGAATCCGCGTAGTTCGAACCTGGATTGAAAATGGTTAGATATCCTAATGGATCTATGGATAGTCCAAGTGGACTAAGGTGTGGATCCGAATTTGGGATTTTCCCAAATGGCCTACGTATCCTAGGGTTTGCCCTAGGAATCAGAATCCACATAGTTCGGGATGGATAACCTTTTCTAGGTTAGAATTTAGAACCTATTCTAGGTTTAGGGTTGAGAACCTATTTTAGGTTTAGGGTTGAGAACCTATTCTAGGTTTAGGGTTTACCGAGAGGTGGAGTCGTCCTGAATTACCCTTTTCAACCTAAGCTCTAATTTTGGAAAGTTTGGCAAAGTATTTTTTTTCTTTATTAAGGTTTTTATTATCCCCATTATGCCCTTCCCAAGAATGTGGGTGCCTAAATGCACGTCCCCACGCCTAGATTGTCTTCTAGAAGTGTGCAGATATGGCAGTTTGACTAGGGTGTTGCATAAATTAAATTATTGCCAAAATTGAATTATTCATCTAAATATGACATATAATACATTTATGGCAAGAAATACACATATAGCAAGATTGTGAAAATCTCCCTAATATAGCATGCACTGCAAATAAGGCAAGAGCCTATATGGTAAGATCTAATATGCTAATTCTAAGCATGGCAAGACCTAATATGGCAATGAACATTTAGACATGGCAATGAGCATCCAAATATGGCAATGAGCATCCAAACATGGTAGTGAGCATCTAAATATGGCAGTGTGATCATTCCAATCATGGCGATGTGATTATTCCAATTATGGCAATGTGATCATTCCAATTATAGCAGTGTATGCATACGAGCATCCAAATATAGCATGTGAACAATATAACATCAAATATGGCATGTGAGAAACAACCAAAGCATGTGAGAATCAATCAATCAAAACATATTTTTAGATATACGGTCTAGATTCAATGCATCGATCATTAATAATGCGACCAAAATCACATTTGATCGACGATTGAAATTAATTCAAGATCTTAAATCAACAGTTCAGATCATATAACATCAGTTAATCAGACTTTAATGGCTCAAATTAATCCATCATTAAAATCATCATCAAATTAAAATTAATCATCCATTCACATGATTAGATCTTAAAGATTAACGATTCAGATTAAATTCACATCAATTAATCAAATTCATTCATTCAAATATTAATTCAATATCAATGGATAAATTTTCATCACATGATCAAAACAAATTTCACATTCAATGGATCAGATTTTGAATGGGCATCATAGCAACATGATAAAAAATTCAGATTTCATTCAAGCATATCATGATCATAGGTTCGATCAATGGCCCATATTTGATGGGAAGATCAGGGGTAAGATAAGGAATGCCGATTAGATGGTTGGATGAGGGCTGCTGATCAAGTGAGGTTGATGTTGATCAGGTTCGGTTTTGAGGAATGGATAGGCAGGAGATTATTGATGATATGGTTGGAGTAGGGAGTGATTTGGTGAAGTTTCAGGGATGATGGATGGAAGCAACTAATGTATTCGGGTTTTGAGGTTGATGAGGTGTGTCTTAGGGTGGCTTGGCTAGTGATGGATGTTTAATGGTAGCTGCAGGGAATAACCGGGGAAAGGAGATGGGCTTATAGATGAATGGGATCAGATTAAGTGATGGGTTTGATGGAGATCAATGGAGAAGTGAACAAATGGTGAAGTGAGGGAGCAAGGTGTGAGTGGTGCAGCAACAATACATTAAAAATAAACAGATGGAAGGGGCAGCTTACCTCGGGCGAACTCCCTCTCCTTTTTCTTCTTCTTCTCGTGCTCTCTCAACTTCTTCCCCACTTCCTCCAGCTCCTGCTTCCTCCTTTGATGTTCGGCCTTTCTCTGAATTTTTTAATGTATTGTTTCTTCTTCTCCACCGCCTTCTCTCTCCCTTTCTCGATTCCTCTCCTCTTTTTTTTTTTTTTTCTTCTCCTCTCCACCTCCTCCTTCTTCTCGGTCTTCCCCCTTTCTTCCTTTTTTTCTATTTTTTTTATTCTTCTACTCCCTCTCTCTCTCCCTTTCTCCATTCGGTCTCTCTCTTCCCTCTCTCAAATCTTCTCGATCTCCTCTTTGATTTTTTTTATTTTTTTCCTTTTCTCTCCACCGCCCTCCTCTCTTTCTCCTTTCGGTCTCTCTCTTCCCTCTCTCAAATCTTCTCGATCTCCTCTTTGATTTTTTTTTATTTTTTTCCTTTTCTCTCCACCGCCCTCCTCTCTTTCTCCTTTTCGGCAATCTCTCCTTATTTCCCCTTCTAGATCTCGTCTCCCGATTCTCTCTTTTAGATCCTCCCTCTCGAGTTTCCTTTCCAGTTGAACCGAATCTTCCACTCATATATATATATATATATATATATATATATATATATATATATATATATATATATATATATATATATATATATAACCTTGATATATGCAATATCATAAAATTCTTGCACATGGGTTAAACAAACTTGGTCCAGACTGGTCTGACTTGAGTTGATTGGGCTGGACTGACTTAAACTGAGCTGGGTTGGACTAAGAATGACTTGAATTAATTGGGTAGGGCCAAGACTGGCTTGGGTTGAGCTGAGTTGACTGGATTGACTGGGTTTCTCTCTTTATCATTTCATGGGTCATTTCCACTGTCATTCCGCACGAAATTTTTCGATAGCCTTTATTCCAAATTTTTTACGTTCACTTTGTAGAATACTAAAAATGAGGAATATTGGAGCTTGAATCACCTCATTTGAAAATAAAATGGCCAACTTATGAATTTCTGAAGTTTAAACAGGCCCATTATCGATAATTTGGCTGACCCTTCTGCATGGGATCCTTCGGGGACTTCTACCAAAAATCCTTTACGTCCACTTTGTAGAGTACTAAAAATGGAACATAATGAAACTGAAATCACCTGATTTGGATATGGAGTGACCAAAATATGAATTTTCGAAGATTAAATGACCATTTCCATGTGTAATTTTGCATGGGACCCTCCGGTGACTTCTACCCGAAATTTTCCATGTCCACTTTGTTGGACATCACAAATGAATAATAATGGCCTTGGAATCATCTGAATCCGACGTAGAACGAAAAAAATATAAAGCTTTGAAGTTCTAACGATAATTTTGCATGAAAGCTTGCATGGGACCCACTGGTGACTTCTACCTGTGATTTTTCACGTCCACTTTGAAGAGGACTGAAAATAAGGAATATTGGCCTTTGAATCATCTGATTCTGATATCAAATGACCAAATGATGTCTTGAAGTTTGAATGGTAATGCATGCATCGTACGATAATTACGTAAATACCCTTGCACTTTCAAACTGCGATATCTTCTTGTTTGAAGTCAGAATTTGATGATTCCGGTCTCATTTTGAAGATAATTTCACAACCTATTAATCTAAGTAGATATAGCCCATGACCATGCTGTGGGATTCAGTGGAGAATCACAAATCTTTGGATTAAAGGTCAGAAACCTGCCATATTGGTTCACTTATGCAGAGGGTGGCAAAAATGGGGTGCTTACAGATGCCCCTCTTTAGCCGAGATTGTTACCAATTGAAGGCTGAACATAAAAGAACCACATTTTTGGGATATGAGTGGGATCGCTTATTGGGCTGCACTTAGGGTAATTCGTCCTAAACTGCCTACGTATTCTAAGGGTGTCCTAGAAATCAAGCCCAGAACGTAGTTCGACTGGCAAGAAGATTTGCTCTTCTTGGAAAATTGATGACTGTTCTTCTTGTATGAAGCTAGGTTGTGAATACAAGGCTCATTTGTAGGCTGTGAACCTCTTCTTGCTGAGGTGACTCATGATGTAAGGTATGTGCGGGCTTGGACCCGGCTTGATCCATTTGTAGGCTGATAAACCTCTTCTTGTATGATGCTAGGCTGTGAATACAAGGCTCATTTGTAGGCTGGGAACCTCTATTTGCTGAGGTGGAACTCATGATTCAAGGTAAGTGTGGGCTTGGACCCGGCTTGATCCATTTGTAGGCTGATAAACCTCTTCTTGTACGAAGCTAGGCTGTGAGTACAAGGCTCATTTGTAGGCTGGGAACCTCTTCTTCCTGAGGTGGAACTCATGATGCAAGGTATGTGCGGGCATGGACCCGGCTTGATCCATTTGTAGGCTGATAAACCACTTCTTGTATGGAGCTAGGCTATGAATACAAGGCTCATTTGTAGGCTGGGAACCTCTTCTTGCTGGGGTGGAACTCAATGCAAGGTATGTGCGGGCTTGGACCCGGCTTGATCCATTTGTAGGCTGATAAATCTCTTCTTGTATGAAGCTAGGCTGTGAATACAAGGCTGATTTGCATGAGTTTGGGCTCGGCATTGATTTGTTTGGATGGAGGACTTGCTGTCTTTTCTTTGATAGAACTGAGGCTCTTTTTTATTGAGATTTTGAGAATGTTTTTCTGAATAAGCTAGGGCTTTGTATTTGATTCACTTATAGGCTGAGATTGACTTGATCTTTGAATGAGCTAGGGCTCTAAATTTGATTCACTAATAAGTTGAGATTGATTTGAATTTTGGATGAGCTAGGGCTCTGCATTTGACTTATAGGCTGAGATTGACTTGATCTTTGAATGAGCTAGGGCTCTACATTTGATTCACTAATAATCTGAGATTGATTTGGCCTTTGGATGAGCTAGGGCTCTACATTTGATTCACTTAGACTGAGATTGATTTGATCTTTGGATGAGCTAGGGCTCTACATTTGATTCACTAATAATTTGAGATTGATTTGAACTTTAGATGAGCTAGGGCTCCACATTTGATTCTAAAATGAGTAAGAACTCAGAAGGTCACATTTAGGGTGAGGAATTTGCTATTGATTTTGAAATGAGCAAGAACTCAGAAGGACACTTATAGGGTGAGAAATTTTCTATTGATTCTGAAATGAGCAAGAACTCAGAAGGTCACTTATAGGGTCATACTGAATGACTCATCTTGGCAGTTCCTACCAGCTTTGGACCTTCGGGATTGAAAATAGGAATATCCTTCTTGGAAGCTCTATGGCTATGAACCTTTAGGATGCTTGAAAGTGACCCATACAAGAAGGCTTTGTTGACTTTGAACCTTTAGGGTTGAAATCTGACCCATCTTGGAAGTCTCTTGACTTTGAACCTATAGAGTGCTGGACATATTTGAAATGATGGTGAATTCCTTGGCAGTTTTCCAAGTTTTTTTGCTCCTACTTTATTGGTGAAGGCACAAAACATGACATCAATGGAAATGGTGTCATAGACTTCGCTGGCATGATACCTAGATTTGAAATTTACCATTTATGACCTGGTACTGAAAGTTTGACTCAATTTCAGCACAGTAGGGATGACTTGGTTACTCCCTTTGAGGGGTTCCATGTAATTTGAAGGTGATGATTTTCTTCAGCCAACATTGGTGTTGTTGGATTTTGGATTGAAAGAAACTCTACCGAGGATTTTGGACAAGAATGAGGGGAGCTTGACAATCTCTAACCAAAGTGATTTTATTGATTGACCTTGGTGTTAGACTGTCGAGGGGCATCTGATCAACTAAGTTCTTTGACTGTGCATTATGGTAGACCAAATTGGTAGAATAGCCAAGTGGCGATGAAATGTGACATGGGTTTGGCCCTTGATCTAGGCTCATGAAAAGCTCAGGGCTTTGCAACATTGTTGTGCCAATTTTGAAAGATGAATGAACCATGGCCCCAAAGTAGGCATGAAGAGCAAAGGATTCGAAATGTTCCTTCAGAGAATTTGTTGATCAAATCCTAACAGGTGAGCGACCACATTGGATTTTCTTCATCAACATGATTGGGAGAATTGAGAATTTGGCAAAAACCAACTTGGACGGACCTACTTCTATTGACTAGGAAAGTCAGTGACTTCAGACTAGACAATGGATCCTAGATGTAATGCTCCTGATCAAGTTCAATTCCTCTACATAGGGTATATCTATGCCCCAGTGTCTACATGTTGTGACAGACCGCTACTGTAGTGTGCTAGGGCAAGATAGAAGGAAACAGGCAATCTAACAGAGTTAGAACTAGGTTGAATCTGGATTGCATCCAGAATTTGACCATGCTTCCAAGGTCAAGGGAAGATTGATAGATTGATTGCAGAAAGTGACTTCTTTGATAAACCCTTCTTGAATTTTGAAAAATGAAGGAACTGATGATTTGAATGAATTTGGCTACATCCGTAACCAGGCCATGAGAATTTGCTCTCTCCCTAACATGACCAACAGGATTTGAAGATAGAATCTTGTTGAAAGGCAATGCTATGGAGCCCAACAGATGATGGTTTGTTCAACTCCTCCAAGTATGATTCACTGGAGAGCAAAAGAGAGGTTCCTTATGAAGGGTAGACTGGGTATGACACTTGTCTACATGAACCACTAGATTTTTCAATGAAGGGCCAATGAGGGCAATGCTTTTAGGGTTGCATCAGGTCGCCTATCCCCACTGAGGTATTATGGGTTGCCCATTGAAGTTTCTTGGGTTGCTTTTTCCCTACTGAGGTTTCTTTTCTTCCCTTTATTTTTTTATTTTTTCTTTTTGCAAAACCCATCTTGGGTTGAATAAAGAGTCCTGATATGGTGAGGATATTGCCAAAATTATGGTCCTATCCAATGGTCTGAAACCCTTAGGGAAATCCGAACGGCATGACTTTCATGACAAATGGGTAGCCTTGTCCCATTGTTTAAGTTGACACCTACATGCATTGATAGGCGGGCAGCTATTTGAATCATCACTAAAAGCGACCTTAGGAAAATGCAGTCCCACACCAAAATTAAAAATGGTGCCGAATTATGTTTTCCTTTCTTGGAGATGTTCAGATGGAACACATGTCCCAACAAGCTATATCGAGATTTCGAATCAGTCACGATCATATCTGGGCCTGAAACCTTTAGGTTTGTTGACAAGTATTGATGTTGAAGGTCCAAGAGGACTGATGTGAAACTGTCCACATGGGTCTACCATTGGGAGAGTGTTTGGTTGTTTATGTAGAATGGGTTTATCTTACCGAGAAAATCCCATTTTATTGGCTTGAGAAATGAAGGGCTTATAGGAACCTTGGGAAGCCGTCGGATGTAATGAACGACAGATGAGAGTTCCAGCCAGATTCATGAATTTGTACATAAGATGATGACATGATCATGAGATACAATGCCATAAAAATTGATAATCAAAAGAAGGGCTTGTGATAGAGACTCCTTGGAAGGCCGTCAAATTGATAGACGGGAGAGAGAGTCTAATGCCGATGAGAAATCTTTCTCTGATGATGATGAAGTGATGAGATCGTCTCCTGTAAAGGCGGGATGTAATTGGCCAAAATCAAAAGTCCGGTCCAACATGCTTTGAATCTCGAAGAACGATCGCACTTGCTTTTAGGCTTTAGTTGGAACTACCATCTTCTTGAAGTGAGAGGGACAATTGGCTTACTGTCGAGCTCCAATGCCACTCAACATCTTGCTATTTATTTATTTTTTTTATTTTTATTTTTATTTTTTTGGATGTGGAGGCCACATAATGCAATGCTTCACTTGATTGCAAAGTTGATCATGACTTTCAATATTGGATTTGAATCTTCCTTTTCCAAACATTTCCAATCAGATAGAACATCTTTTCCCCAGTCAGTACTCTGATCTTCAGTAAACTTTATGTACATTTGTGACTGCTCATCTAGTATCTGATTTTATCTGAATGGTGAATCCGTATGCTGTCCTCTGGAAGTTAGTCATCTCCTTCTGTCTGATGTGACTACCTCCCATTATTGATGTAGATAAAACATAGGATTGAATTTTCTTTTTTCCTTTTTTTTTTTTTGGTATTCTTATGACCTCATTCTTTGATTTTGAGATTGATCATTCATCATGTATCTTTTGCTTGCAGATGATGTACTTTGTAAGAACTTTGGTATTTCCATCTTTTTGGTGGCACATCTGTCCTCCACTCATTTGTACTGATTGGTTGACCTACTGATATGATCTGTTACTATCTAATGCTTTCCTTGGAATCTTTTCACAGGTAGAACAAATGGCAGCTTCTCCAATGCATGTTTCTTGAGAGTACTCTTGTGTCTCCCGATTGATCATTTAAAGTTTTCCCAGATGGGTTGGACCTTTCTTTCTCAAGAGGCCGGGTGGCGTAGAAGGTCAAGAGACGGCTCATCATTTCAATTACCTTCAGAGTCAGAATTGACTGCGCACTTAGAATAAGAGGATGTATGAAACTGGGAGGAAATATATGGAAGAGACAAAGCACAGAGTTTGAAATCCCAAGCGGGGTGGTTTTCTTTTACTTACAGGGCAAATTGGGCTGGACTTGTCAACAAGCATATCAATCTTGGACCCAGACATGGATGACCTATCGAATACCGATAATAGAAAGTTGAAACAACTAGTTCGTCCAAGCGGCTCCAGTTGGGCATAACGCCTTCGATGACCACCTTCAGTCATTGCAGGAATAAGTCTTCCTTCAGATCTCTAATAGCAGGACTCATCATGCCCCTCTATCAATAGGTGCAAGATACCTACCTTTTAAGGTTCCATTCAATTCTTACCTCTTTTTTTTTTTTTAGTTTAGGATCCATTCATAACCGGACTATTGCTTTTTAAGCTCAAGGTTACTCTGGTTCATGCCCCAGTTTGGGGTTCAGTGGATTCATCAATGGACCACTTATAGCTGAGTTCAAAATCATTTTGGCTTATGCCCCAGCTTGGGGAGTAAGGGGTATCACCATTGCACTACACCATTTTAAGTCCAAGATTAGACTAGTTTATGCCTCAGCTTAGGGGGTTCAATGGATTTCTTCATTAGACTACTCTCAGTTTGGGTCCAAAGTCAATTTGGTTCATGACCAGCTTAGGGTTCAATGGCTTTCCTCATTGGACCGCATTCAATTTGGGTCCAAGGTCAATCCGGTTCATGCCCCAGTTCAGGGGTCATTGGCTTTCCTTATTGGACCGCATTCAATTTGGGTCCAAGGTCAATCCGATTCATGCCCAGCTTAGGGCTCAATAGCTTTCCTCATTGGACCACGCTCAATTTGGGTCCAAGGTCAATCCGGTTCATGCCCCAGTTTATGGGTCATTGGCTTTCCTCATTGGACTGTACTTAATTCAGGTCCAAAGTCAATCCAGTGCATGCCCCAGTTCAGGGGTCATTGGCTTTCCTCATTGGACTGTAGTTAATTCAGGTCCAAAGTCAATCCAGTTCATGCCCCAGTTTAGGGGTCATTGGCTTTCCTCATTGGACCGCACTCGATTTGGGTCCAAGTTCAATCTGATTCATGCCCCAGTTCATGGGTTAAGGGTTTAATCATTGGACCATTCCCTAGCCGTGATTCTGGTTTCTATCCTAGCCTAGGGTACATTGGATCTCTTCTTTGGTCTATCCTACTGCTTGGGAAAATTCCATTTCCTCTCTTTGAGAAATATGAGGGCAACTCTTTGGATTCTAGCATTTCCTTGGCCAATGGGGCAGAAATGCCTGTGATGGGATAGCACTATCATAGTTGAAGTTTCATGATTTCCTGATGACTCCAGAATCTAGAATTGATCTTTACTGACAGGCAATGAGGAATGCTTCTCATTCACCATTCCTGACGAGCTATCCTAACTTGTAGCACTGGGCTATGATAGACATGGATCGGGCTCTAATTGATAGAGCCAGAGATTGATTTTGAATCGGTCTCCGATTGATAGAGACAAGATTGATTTTGAATTGATCTCTAATTGATAGAGATCAAGATTGACTTTGAA
>CM053274.1:20640075-20693872 GCA_028583415.1 Protea cynaroides
GAGAGCAATTTTGATCGGGCGGTTTGGGTGCCTAACCCCTTCCCATAACCATAACCTGACGCTTACCCAATCTCTGATGGACCAGAATTCCAATCTAAGGGTCATGAGTCAATCGAAGTCTTACCTTGGGGTGAGATTTCACATTTCTAAGGTCCTAGACCTAAATCTAGGTGGCAACTTCGAAGATTTTTCATCTTTGTCCTCACAGCTGGTCATGCTATGGTTGACCGTAGCTACAACCTTGGGATTTTTGGTTACAGACTACACGTAATTCAATTCTTCCTGGGTGAAGTCCTCTGATCTTCAATTGGGTTTATTCGAAGGTCATCCTACGCCCATCATTAGTAGTTTCTTATCAACCTTAATCATCAAACTCACTCCTCATGGTTCTCCTTGGGATTTTCTCAAGGAAATCACATGGATCATAATAGGTTGATATTACCTATCTTCCATAGAAGTCTTATTCCATAGAGTTTACATCTCCAGGGATTAGGTTCATACATTTTCCTGTGATAGAGAGCCTATCTCTTCTCAGTAAAATCCTCTCCTTAGCCTTTTCTTCTTCTCCTTCTCTTCCTTCTCTTCCCTTCTGTCTCTCTAGGGTTTACTAATGTTCTAAAAGAGTGAAAAAGGGCTGAGGGACGTCCTTTATGTAGAGAAAAGCTTTCCATATAGTGTCCTCTTTCAATTAGGAAAGAAATCCCTTAATTTAGGAAAGTTTCCACAGCTTGGAGTCTGATCTGGGGTCTCACGGTCGATGGCAACGGTCGTAGAACCCGTCGACCGTAGGGTCAAAATCATCGACCGTAGGGTCCTGGATCTGAGATCTTCATTCTTACCATATAGTTGACCTTACCTACCTAGGTATGCTACCATATGCATACAGTTTTGGGTGTTGAGTCAATTTTTATACCTGGTTTGTGATCCATCTTCACACGCTCGGTCCACTTGGTCCAAGAATGATGGGAAGACTTGGCACGACACGGTTAAACCGGCTTAGTGGAGTATGGGTCTTACACCTATAGTATGGGCTATTAACATTGTTCCAGATATAAATTTAATAAAAAAGAAATAGTTCAAATCTCGGTCCATAATTGCTGGAAATAGCTTAACTACTTGAAGACACACGCATCGCATTCATAGTCCGCTTCGTGTTCTTCCTCTTCCAAAGGTTGCACCCTAAATGTGCCAGGTTGGTAACAGTAGAAGCGTTCACGAAATCAGACACCATAGTACCTACCACATCATCTAAAAAAAGGGTGTACACGAGGGTAAGCTCTCCAACTTGAGCTTAGTGAGAAACATACAAGCAAGCAAGCAAATGCATAATAGTTTTACTACACACACAAAATGCAACAGTCTGGTATAATGTTTGCTAGGGCTAAGGTAAAGCCTGGCCACACTCACTGAAGCGAACCAAAACTTCCATGCAGAGGAGAGAAAAAACACTAGCCAGCTTGCACCGACAGCCCTAGTGAATCCATGTGTCTCCTACATAGATAGCGATAAAGCAAAGGTCTGGCCAATGACACACCGACGAACATTGCCACCACCTCCCCCTCATCCCCTATCCATACCAGGACTTGAATCCTTACTGGCCAGGGTTGCATACATGGGTAGTGCCACTAACCGAATCCTACATGTCATCATATGCATTCCCACAGTATCCCAGTAGGAATCCTAGTCCTTACGTCTGCCCCCCCAGACACTGTCATCCCTCTAAGACACCGGGGCAACGCATGGCAAGGGAATGCCTGGTAGGTCAGATCCAGTGGTCCTCAACCATTTCACCATTGCCTACCAAGCATCAATAGCACACATTCACAAACCAACATATATAACAAATGCAAATGCATGCAAAAAGACAGTTATTGGATGACATGTTATTCACAAAAAGCATGTGGCATAGACATATGCAAGATGAGAAAATACACCAAAAATTAGTCAGGGTTTCATTCGTCACCTGAGGTTTCGTAAGTATGATCTACCTCACCTCAAGAGTCAATATCTTCATTGTATGCGACACCTGAGTAATTTCATAGTCTATTACAAGTTCTCATAACTTCCAAATAGAAAATAACTAAGAATAGAGACATTGAAAGCACTCGCATGAGGAGTCATGCTCATCTTCCACAACTTGAGTATCAATCGTCGCCACGTGTCCGTATGACGGTGTCTCGATATAATCTTCCACTATAAGGCCTGCACCATCAACTAAAAATATTCGACGTCGAGGGGTGAGCACACATCACAGCTCAGTGAGCAAACAAAATAATGTGCAAACATATGCATGTTGTCATGTCATTTTCTTTAGTCTGGTTTAAGTTTGCAACTGTGCTGTAAGAAGGATTAGTAACCATCGCACCTCTATACACGAGTGTGTGAATCCACCCTAGATCAAACACCATTGTGATCCCACATGCACCCACCATGGAATAAAGATAGAGCTAAAGTATCTAGATTATACACTGCCAATACATCCCCTGATGCCCTACCTATACCAGTACGTATGTCCCTACTGGCGAGGGCTTGCAAATTAGGCTCGTAACTAACCAATCCTAATGCCATCCATATGTATCCAATGCCTTACCCCAGCATCCCTCAATATGTCCATAGAGATAGAGCTAGGGCTCCTCGGCAGAGTCAAAGACCACACGGTCCGCGAACACCCCCTGATGCCCTACTACGTACTAGTTCCGCTAAGGTAACAATGATACGATGATGTCAATGTGATGCATGGTTTAGGGATCACACACCCCTCTCCATACAGTACACCAACAACACTCACAAACACCTATTCTTATCATCATCCATAATAAAATAAAAATAATAAAATAAATATGCATGAATAGGAATAGCAGTAATATTGGATGACATGTGATATGCACCTTATAAACATACAAGCATGGTATCAATCATAGAATTGGACAATAAAAGAAAGATAGCTTGTTATTATCTAGTTAGTTTATGTCTTGTTTTCTCACCTTTGATCGTAGTTTCGATCTCTTCCAAGCTTTGGAAATTATCTTGTACTAGTTAGCAACCTACACAATTTACAAGTTTAAGTTAGAGTTTAATGGAATTTAGTCTCATTAGTCTCAATTGATCGCAGGTTTATGTCGACCATACACTGTGTGGTCGACTGTGTGGTCGCACATCATGCTTCCTCTAATGCAACCACACAACCCTGGTAAACTTCCCGAGAGTGTGTGGTCGCTCATTGGTCACTCTATGGTTGACCGCTGATGCAGCCACCCAACTTACAAGTTGTGTTCGAAGGTTTTTCTTAGTCTAACACTTAGCTCATTCTTGGAGCACCTCCTAAGGTCATTTTATGGCCTTATTCATGTGTATTCCATCATTAATTTATTCCCTAACCTATTTCCATGGTTCCTCTTTGTGATTGATCGAGAGATTACATGATCTCGATTACAATGCTAGGTTCAAGTCATCAACTCATTGTTGGGAGATTAATCCTATCCATCCTATACCTATAGGGATAGATTCCTTACTTTTATCCCTTCTGCAAAGAAGGATCACAACTTATCTGCAACTCACTTCTCCAAGTCTCCTTCTCCTTTTCTTCTCTTTCTCCTTCTCTTTCTCTCTTAGGTTTAGAGTTTTAGATTTAGTTCTAAAAGAGTGAGAGAGGCTAAGGGATGTCCTCTATATAGAGGAATAACCTCCATAGAGAGTCCCCTCTCAACTAGGAAAGAGATCCTCTAAACTTGGAAAGTTTTCAAATCTCGAAGTTGGTTCTGAGTTTGTGTGGTCGACTGTGTGGTCGCACCCGTCAACCACACAAGGCAATTGTGCTTCCACTCACCACTTAAACAGAAACTGACTGACCTCACTTTCTAACTGTGTAGTCGGCTACAAAATGGTTGACAGTCTGCCACACAACCAAAATACACTATTTTTGGGTTAATTTACTCACCTAGCTTTGTGGTTCATTCACATGGTTGGTCCGCTCGAGCCGGCTATGATGGGAAGACCTGGCACGACCCAGTTAAACCCGGTTAGTGTAGTGCTGGTCTTACAACTCTCCCCTTAAATAAATTTTGTCCTCGAAATTTATACATACCTTCTGAGTTGAATAGGTGAGGATATTGCTTCCACATAGCATTTTCTTCTTCCCATGTTATCTCTTCTACATCTTGGCTTCCAGGTTACTTTAACATAATAGACGTCACGGTTGCGAAGACGTTGAACCTTCCAACCGCTGACTCTGAATGGCAACACTTAAAACGTTAGTGTTCAGTCAAATCAGGTAGATCTGGTATTAAGACATGCGTTAGATCTCTGATGTATGTCTTTAGCAATGAGACGTGAAATAAATCACGTACCCTAGACATAGATGGTGGTAGTGCTAACTAATACGCCACTTTTCCACGTCTAGCGAGAATCTCATAAGGTCTAATATATCTGGGACATAGCTTACCCTTTTTACCAAACCTCTTTAAACCGCACATAGGTGATATCATTAGAAATACCTTGTCACCTACAGTGAATTCAAGGTCTCGATGTTGGTTATCTGCATACTATTTCTGACGATTCTGAGCCGATTTAACCCTATCTTTGATTATGTCCACAACTTGACAAGTTTCTTTGACAAACTCAGGTCCTACTATTCTTCACTCTCCAACTTCATTTTATAATAAAGGAGTTCAACACTTTCTACCATACAATGCTTCATAGGGTGACATCTGTAAAGTAACTTGATAGCTGTTGTTATAAGCGAACTCGATCGATTGCAACTTTTCATCCCAAGCCCCATTGAAATCAATAGCACAGGCATGGAGCATATCTAAATGGTTCGCTCCAATTACTCTCGGTCACCGAAGGTGGAATGTAGTACTGAACTTCAATGTTGTTTCCATAGCCATCCGTAATCCTTCCCAAAACTTTGAAGTAAAGCGTGGGTCTCTATCAGACACTATACTCTCAGTTATGCCATGAAGTCTGACGATGTTATCCACATACAACTTGGCTAACCTCTCCATTGTATACTGGGGTTGTATAGCAATGAAACGAGGTGTCTTTGTAAATCGATCTACAATCACCCAAAACTCGTCTATAGACCTTGGGGTCATTGGTAAACCCGTGAGGAAATCCATAGTAATGCAATCCCATTTCCAGGCTGGTTCATGTAACAGCTGGAGTAGGCATGCAGGTCTCTGTCTTTTCGCCTTTACCTGTTGATAATTTTGGCATTAAAACACAAATTAAGCTACATCCACTTTCATTCCTCTCCACCAATATAGCTTCTTGAAATCATGATACATATTTGTACTTCCAGGATGTACTGGATAGAAGGTAGAATGGGCTTCCCCATTGGTCTGTTCTTGATATCTGAATTTTCATTTTCAGGTACACACACTCTTCCTTTGTACCTTAGTACCCTTCCAAAGTCTCGAGTGAAATTAGCAGGGTCCTATCCTTTTCCAGATCTTCTTGCACTGTTCAAATAGGGGTTCAACTGGATTTCCATTTTCACTTCGTCCATCAGATCAGGTACAATCTTCAATGTAGCGAACATATTTGAAAATCAATGAATCAACCCTAAGTCTGTTGAATTACCCGGTTTATCGATCACAAATACCTCATTACCACAATTAAATACTCTTGCCGCTGCACACAGTAGAATTTGTGCTAACTTTTTCCTTAGGCTTCCTTAACTCTTTTCGGTTCAGTGCATCAACAACTATATTAGCTTTCCTTGGATGATACTGGATATCACAATCGTAATCCTTTAGCAATTCCAACCATCTATTATGTCTAATGTTCAACCCCTTTTAGTTAAACAAGTGGGTGAGACTTTTATGGTCTAACTAAATTTGAAACTTCTCACCATATAAGTAATGTCTCCATATCTTGAGGGCATGGTTCACTGCTGCTAACTCCAAGTCATGAGTAGGGTAATTCTTCTCATGTTCCTTCAGTTTCCTTGAAGCATATGCAATTACTTACCCTCCTTGCATGAGAACACATCCCAAACCCAATTCGGAGATATCAATGTAAATGGACAATGGTTGTCCTAGCACCAGAATGATCAAGATGGGAGCCGATATCAGCCTTGCCTTTAGTGTCTGAAAACATTATTTGTACTTGCCCGTCCATATAAACTTCTCTCCTTCCTTAGTCAGTCTGGTAAGGGGTACAACGATCTTAGAGTAATCCTCTACAAATCGTCTGTAATAACCAGCTGACCCTAAGATACTTCTGATTTTCACAACATTCTTAAGTGCTTCCCATTTCATAATTACTTTAATCTTGTCGGGGTCTACTTTGATTCCTTTTTCTAAAATAACATGACCTAGGAAAGCTACTTCATTTAGCCAAAACTCACATTTCATAAATTTGACATAAAGCTTTTTTCTTCTCAGTCGCTGAAGAGACGCTCTAAGAGCTGTTACATGAGTCTCTCTGTCCTTGGAATAGACTAGGATGTCATCTATGAAAACTATGACCGATGTATCCAGCATGTCATGGGATACTCGATTCATAAGTTCCATAAAAGTTGTAGGGGCGTTAGTCAACCCGGAAGACATAGCTAGAAACTCATAGTATCCTTATCTGGTCCTAAAAGCTGTCTTTGAAATATCACTGTCCTTGATCTTCAACTAATGACATCCTAACTGAAGATCAATCTTGGAGAACACCTTGGCACCTTGTATCAGGTTGAATAAGTCGTTGATTCAAGGCAACAAATACTGATTCTTGATCGTAAGCTTGTTCAGTTCCCCGTAGTTTATACACAATCGAACACTACCATCCTTTTTCTTTACGAACAATACTACCACTCCCCATGGTGATATACTGGGTCAGATGTAACCTTGTCTAGTAACTCCTATAGTTGAACCTTTAATTCTTTAAGTTCAGTAGGAGCCATTGATAAGGTGCCTTAGATACAGAAGCAACTCCAGGTAAAAGGTCTATAACGAACTCCGTCACTAGATCTAGTAGCAACCCTGGTAAATCTTTAGGAAAAACATCTAGAAAATTAAACACAACCTCGATATCTTTTATTCATGGCGCTTCTTTGGTAAGATCCACCATAGATACAAGATATCCAACTCCATCCTTCTCAAGACATCTCTTTTGCCTTCAGTGTAGAGAGAGTAAGCTTCTATTTATGAGGAAGTTTGGTTCCCAAAAAGCTGTATTCTGCACCATCCTAGCCTTTGAAGGTCAATTTTTTTCAGCACATAGTAAACTTGCAGAGTGCTGAGATAACCAGTCCATTCCTAAGATGACGTCAAAATCTGTCATATCAAGTTGAATTAATGTTGCATCCATAGTTTGTCTAGCAATGAGGACTGGACATGGTCCATAACCTTAGCCTAATTCTGCTTCTAATCCCATAGGCGATCACACTAATAGTTTAAAATCTAATGGTCTGAGAGGTACATTTTAATTTCTTTCCAAAAGACACCGATACAAAAGAGTGAGTAGCTCCAGAGTCAAAAAGTACTTTGACGGGTATGCCCACAATGGGTACAATACTTGTGACTTTACCTAGTTTCGTCTATATGCTCATACAAGGTATTGTAAAAATGAAAGGTTGGGTCATACTTGTGACCACATCAGGTGATGCGACAACATCTTCAGAAGTCATGGCATAAACCTTTCCTTGCTGTAGCTGTTTCCTTGGTTTAGGGCAGTCCCTTATAATACCCTACTTGATCATAGTTGAAGCATTTAACTCCAGCATTCCCTTGCTTTGGCTACGGTTGAGCCAGCTGAGTAGTTTTAGCTGCTTCATTGAAACCTTGTGCATGGAATGGTTTAAACGTCTTTGAATTCCCTTTATTAAATGAATTTTTGATAGGCCTCTTAGGGTGCGTTTGATAATACACCCTTCTCCTACTTCTTAGCTCTAGAGCCGTCTAGAGTAGAATGGTGATTGATAACGCCGGTTTAAATTATGACTCCAATGGAGTAAACCGGGTAGAAAATGACTCTGGGAGATGAAATTTCAGAGTTAAAAAACTTACTTCTTTTAACTCCGAAGTCGTTTTAGGGTGAGAGTTGAGGGGAGTCGACTCCCAACAAAAGAACTTACTCTCGACAAATCAGTCTTTTTCAATTTTTGGCCATCTCTACTACAAGAAATAGGTGGAAGACGAAGGAAGATGAAAGGAAAAGTTGCAGTCGAAAATCTGAAGTGCATATTCAAGTTCCTTGTTCGTCTGTGGAAGACAAAGACTCCTCCTCTTGTTGAGAAGACGAAGACGAAGATCCAGAGTATAGATTCTCTCTCTTTGGAAGCCGAATGTTGAGAGGAATCTTTGTCTGTGTTTTCTCTTTCACTCTCTCCGAAGACGAAGTTGTTGGCTTGGCTTTATTTGTTCGTGTTCTCTCTATCTCTTTGACATTCCCTCTGACTGTGCAAGGTATTTTTTCGCTTCTCTCTCTCTGCGATTTTAGGTTAGGGCTGAATTATTTTTTCCCTAATCGGCTTCTTTCTCATTGTATTTTATAGGGTTTTTTGTGGTTTTTTTATTTGCCTCTCTCCTGAAGTAGATTACCTCTGATTGCAGCAGGTAATGTTCTTCTATTTAGTTTGTAATTTCTAATAATGGGTATTGTGTAGACTTTGGGAACGATTTTGATTAGGGGTGATTTCTCAGAGGGGTTATTGTGTTGGATTTTGATTAGGGGTGATTTTGAAGTTGTTCTGTTAAATCATTAATGAATTGATTATTGAGTTTCTTAATTTTTTTGTATTAATTTTTAGGTAACTTGTTCTCTATTATTTTTTTATTGGTTTATTCATATCTATTCATCAATGATTTTAGTTTTTGTTCTAATGTTTCATTTTTCTTTCTTCTAGTTTTCTATTTGGTTACGAGTTTTTCATATTCATTGCTTGGATAATGGAAGTTAGTAAATTTTTTTCACCATAATCTGTGAGTCTTCTCTTATAGTTCGATTAGTGCTCAATTTGCTTCTCTTTGTTACAAAAAACTTAGTTACTTTTATAGTTTCAAAAACCCTAGTTCCCTCATTTGCACTAAATTTGTTTCATATAACGATCTCCCAATCCATTTTGATTAAAGTAATGTCTTTTGAGAACATGTGATTTCAAATTGTCAATGAGGGGTTAATGGTGACATTGGTAAATCTGTTTCTTTATGGGTTCACTAAGAGAACTTGACTAATGTATTTTCTTAATTTGTATGGCTATTGTTCACTTCACAGTTCACACTAAACACACTAATATTTCTCACGAAAAAAATTGCCTTTCAATTTTAGCCTTCTTTGAAGCTTTTAGTTAGGTTCACTGAAGAATTCTCATCTTTAGCTCGATATATTGAGTGGTGTGTTGAAGCTAAATTGCTTAGTTCCATCCATGGTGTTAATTTGATGTTTATTTTTATGTAATTCTTTCTTCTTGATGTACTGAAACAAGCTTCCCACTCGGTTGGATTCTTTTTTGGTGTGTGTGAAGGGTAAGTAAGAACACCCCGTTTGACACTCCAATTATCTCTGGAATTGATATTTATTTCCTTTTTGCTCCTTATGTATTTAAAATGTAATCAATTCATAGATATCACTTGGGAATCAGATCTAAGGAGAAGGCATCATCATAAATAACCATTTGCTCACTTTTGCTTACTTTTGCTTCTAGAAGCAACTAAATTGTCACAACTTTGCAGGTTTGTTGGGAGGCTTCTAGTTTTATGGGTCAATTTCCCTATTGGTTAGTCTAATGGTTCTAAGGGATTGAATTCTTCTTTACTTTGATTTCATAAGCATTTTTTTTGTGGAATGCCCTGTTGGAATGCAACCCATTCTATTGTTCTATGAACTCCAACTAGTCTCAAAGGAGTAGTTGAATTTAGGAATTATTTTTGAATTTGTCATAAACTAATGTGTCTCTTTATAGTTTCTCACTATTTTCTCTCTTCCATACTTTAAATAACATAAGAGGAAAATTAAGTACCTGATTCCTTACAGTGTTGAAGTAAATCATATATTGAATAAGTTGAACATTTGAAATCCATTTTTTCAGAGGTTGTTATAAACTCTGCACAGTCAATATATGATACTTGTATTTTTTTTTCAACTTTAAATTAGTTTTGTAGAAAGTGCTTATATGAGAAACATACAGATGAAGAAGTCAATTGCTGTCCAATTTGCAACTTATAGATTCTGCAACTGTTTTGTATCTGCATCTCTGATTCTCCTTTCTTGGAAAAGTTACTTTTTAGAAATAAAATTAGTTCTAGAGCTCTTGTAATTCTGTGTAATTGTGTTACCCCATTAAAATTAAGCATATTTTTCATTTATCAAATCTTCTGTAATATCTGCTTCTTTAACCTAAAGTCATCCCCAGTAAAATCAGAGCTTTTCTGGTTCTTTTTTACTTACAAACTACTATTCATGGTTTTGTCCAATGGGGAAGAAGAGAATATACCTTTGTGATTTGTGGGTCTTGTGAAGATGCTTTCATACAGTTGAAGATTGTAACTTGGGATGATTTTTTTTTGTTTCTTATCACTCACCACAAGTCCAGAATCTCATATTTAAAAGTGATGAGCCTTTTTACCTTTGTTTTGTTCTAACAAATGAAAATCTCTTGGGTGAGCATGAGAATCTGGTTTCCACTTTTAGGTAAAATACGTGATCGCTGGAAAAAAAATTGTTTCACTATTGTATTAATAGAGTAATGGTTATCCTATCTACCTTTCTTTTACCAGTTCCACAAAAAGGAACATCCATATGCATGTTCAAGTGTTTGTGGTGCATTGTTGCATAGATGTACAGTGGAAATTGAGCATGACTTTATGAGCAGAAGTGGATAACAGTTGCACAAAAATTTGTTTATAAATTTTCTTTGTTTTATTTCTTTGATATTATACTTAAATATTATCTCTAAGACTATTTCCTATTAGTGTTATTGAAGAATAAACATATGCTTTTGTTGATCTCAAGTATTAGATTGTCATTTGTTTAATATCGTGTCTTTGATTATTTCTACTCGTTATTGTTGTTCAAGTGGTACATCATTTCTTTCTCTGTGATGTGTATGCAAGTTTTTAGCTCAAACAGGTAGAGCACTTGGGGATTTCCAAGAGATGATGGTTCGAATCCATCAAGACTCATTGATTTTCTTATGTTCTAAATTCTTATGGTATGAATACAAATAATAATTACAAAGGAAATTGATTCAAAGTAGGATCTCAACCATGAGACCCATAAACGGAAACTCAAAAGAAATCCACGAAGAGTAGGTTGGAGTAGATGATTGTGAAAAATTCAAAATTAAGGCCATAGATCAATCATAAGAAAGACCCTAATGATAGTTCACGGAATCAAATCGTAAAGGGATTAGACTGAGAATGAAAGTCGACCAAACACTCATGTGGTCGCAACTAGGGTGTAAGACCCGTATCGAACTAACCGGTCTTACCACCGTATACCAGGTCTACCTATCATGGTCAAGCCAAATGGATCAAGTGCGTGAACGAAATTGTGAAACCAAGTATTAAACTGACCCAATAACAGTAAAGTAGAGGGTAAGGTCGCATGCCCAGATAGGCAGGGTCGGACCCCCCTCATTAGGAAGTCAGACCCCTGATATTTTAACTGGGGGTCGGATAATTTAGACCTGAGGGTCGACGGGATCAACGACCCCCTCTTTGCCGACAGAAACCGTAAATAGGAAACTTTCCAAATTTCAAGGGGATTCTATCCTAATCTCAATGGGACTTATTTTTGGAGGTTCTCCTCTAGAAATAGGATGTCCCTAAGCCTCTTTCACTCCTTTTGAAACCCTAATTGAAAGTGAGAGAAAGAGAAGAGAAGGAGAAGAGAAGGAAAGTTGGAGAAGAAGATTAAGGTGAAGAATTCAGAGAAACCTCTGAATCTCAACATACCAAAGGTATGGGTATGTTTTCCATTAATGATTTAAGACCTTAGAATAGTTTATGAAGAGGGTATGGTCTAGGAGAAACCCAAATCATCCATCCATGAGAGGATTTTAATGAAAATCCATGGAGGAAATCATGGTAGGTAAAGTAAGGAAGAAACCTAGAGTTTTAAGCCATAGAACAAGCATAGAATGGATTGTGGAAGTAAGCCATAGGACCCAAACATGAAAGAATGGACTATAGAATGAAATTCTCAACTCAAACCATGGGGGGTCGCACGTAGGGTCGATTGGGAATCGACCCTACCAGACCACCGGATCGACCCCCAGCATTCGGTAAGTCCAAGGATGGGGTGGTCGCACCCAGGGTCGATGGAACATCCGACCCTAGCATCGACCCTGGCCTGGGGGTCACAGTAAACTGCTACCCTACCTGCGACCCTTGCTTAACAACAAGCATAAAATTGTCGGAATGACTTCTAACTAAAATCTATCGACTTGTTAGGTTTACCTATTGATATAAAAGTGATTCTTAAATCTTGAAAGAGGATCTACACTCAAGCAGAGGTGAGGGAACAAGACATAAACAAATTGGCTAATAATAAACTGTTTTTATTTTCTTGAGTCCAGTGCCATGACTGATTCTATGCGTGTATGCTTGTAATGTGCATTCAACATGGCATCCAATATTCCTACTACTAATGTTCATGCATATTTAATTTTATTTTATTTATAACATGATGATGATGATGATGATAGGAATAGACATGTGAATGATTGTGTTTGGTTAGTGTACTTGATGGGAGTGGGGCATCAGGGGAGGTGTTATGCGGTGTTTGATCTGGGCACTTTAGCTCTATCTCTACTCAATCCTTGTCCACTGACATCGTCGTATCGTCATTACCTTAGCAGAGCTATTACGTCATAGAGCGTTAGGGGAGGTGGTCTCGGACCGTGTAGTCTTCGACTCTGTCGGGGGGCCTTAGCTCTATCTCTATGGACGTATTGAGGTATGCTGGGGTGAGGCCTTGGATACACTGTTTGACATTAGGATTGGTTAGTTGCGAGCCCAGTTTGCAAGCCCTCGCCAGCAGGGGCTTACGTGCTGCTATGGGTAGGGCATCAGGGGAGGTGTTATGCAGTGTTTGATCCGGACACTTTGGCTCTATCTTAATTCCATATTGGGGTGGATGCGGATGACAATGGTGTTTGATCCATTGGGTGGGCTTACACACCTTGTGTATAGAGGTGAGGCGGCCACCAAACCTTTCTATAGCACATTGCAAACTTATATAGCAGACCACAAATATGAATTGAATGCATTCATATGTTTGTTGCATTGTTTTGTTTGTTCACTGAGCCGTGATGTGTGCTCATCCTTTCGACATCGAATATTTTTAGTTGATGATGCAGGTACCACTATGGAAGACTATATGAATGCTTCTGTGTACGGGCACGTAGCTGCAATGGAGGCTGAAGACATAGTGGAGACGCATGACTCCTCATACGAGTGCAACTCATGCATTTTTTATTAGATTTTTATTTGAACTAATAAGGAATTGTAATTGATATTTTATTTATTTATGTCTCGGATAATACAACATAATTTGATATTTTATTTATGATTATCACAGTTAGATTGCTCAGTTAATTTATTATTAAGACTTTCGCTATTGTGTATTTATTCTAATTATGGTTGTGGATGTGTATGATTTATTTTAAAATGACACAACCTATTAGAGATCCTGGTAGAACCGTTGGTTTATTAGCGGTTCATCACACCATTCTGAATAGTATGGAATTGGGGTGTGACAACTTGGTATCAGAGCTCTCAGGCCCTGTCTTTTAAACCAGTATTCTACCACAAAAGTTTGTGAACTAAGATAGGATAAAAATTTAAAAGCTGTAATAATAACACACTATAAGCATCTATATTGTTTGAGACAAAATTGAAAGAGAATAATGCATCTATTAAATGAGAAACAAATTTAAATACATTCAAAGGAAGAACAAGCGTATATATATACAAGTCTAAAGGAAAGTACAGTCCACAACCTGGACAGTTACTCTGAAGTACAAAAAGAAAAATAAAAAGAAAATACATCAGGAAGCTGGAGGTGATGGGGGAGGCGGTGCCTCATGGTCTCTGTCATAATCCTCAGCATAGACTCTAGTCAACCAAGCTATCTGAGTCTGGGCTGTCTGAAGAGTAGCTGTAAGAGCAGCCACCCGCTGATCAGTCGCGTGCTGAGCATCTAGAAGCTCTCCCACCCTCAGATTTGACATGCGCTGGGCATCTAAAAGATCTCCCATCCTCAGATCAGACATGCGCTGAGCCTCTCTGATCTTATGCAATATCCCCATCATGTCATCAGAAGGAGGGTGTGAAGGACCAGCTGCATGAAATGGACCAACTGCATAAGAAGGACCAGCTCCCACTGCATGAGTAGGTGATGGAGGAGGTATGGAATCCACATCCATGTATAAACGATCATCATCACCCCCATGAACCCCTGCTCCAGCGGCTGCTGCTGCTGCCTCAGTGTCAGCCATCTCCACTCGAGTACGTGGACGCACTAGAACGTTCTTCTCATCGTCGCTGACCTGGGCATCCCGCATGCCCATCTTACAGATGGCCTCCCAATCCAGAGGTGATGAGAAGGATTTCTCCTGAATCCTCTCATCCACCATGTCAACACCCAGGCGGGTAAGCAACATAGAGATCATGCGTCCATAAGGTAGGTGTCCAGTATGACTGGGCAATGTGGCACTGATCATCGTCTGCATAATGATGTAGGGGAGGCAGACCGGCTGCCTAGTACAGATACAGTACAGCAGGAACTGGGTCAACTGGGAGATCCTCTCGTAGTGCCCACTCTGAGGTATCAGGTTGTGCTGAATAATCTTACAGTACAGTCGAGGCTTTGGACGTAGGTAGATCACTTTCATCTCCCAGCGATCCTCTCTGACGATCTGATGGTCTACTCAGCCCTCATCTCCAATGAAAAGAAATGGGGCTCTCCAGGAGCACATAACACCAAGGGGCCGTCGTATGAAATGCCCAACAAGTCGGCTAGCTGGCTAGAATCAAAAGAAATCTCGACTCCCTTGACGTAGCTAGTGATCCAGAGCTCTCTACCCCTCTCAGCATCGTTGTAATCCCCACCACTAGGAGATTAGAGTAAAACTGTCTCACCAAATCTGGCCGAGTGCAGGCATCATAGCTGATCATAGGAAGCCAGCCCATGTCACCAAAAGCTCTCTCCACATCGAACAAGGCCAGGCTAGCCAAGTCCACCCGACGACCTCCCTCTACCTTCTTACGGGAGTAGCAGGCATACTATGTCTCAGCCTCATTAGAAAGGAAGCGGACTGGGTCATGAACCCTGGGTACTTTGGTACGAGCCATACTATCTGCAAAAACAAAGAAAAATAGATATTGGCTTAGTACAGATGAAAAACCCCAAAATTTCGACATTATAACGACGTAAATTGGTCAAAAGCCTCACTTTTCACCCATACACATGGGCAGGAGGACTTATCTAGATTCTAAACGATCCTGCAAGGCTCATACAGTTGAAAATTTTATCTAAAGAGATTGAATTTGAAGAAATTTCAAGAAATTCAAAAGTCTCGACAAATTAGGGCAAAAATGGGAAATTTCAAGTTTCTCGATAACCAACCGATGAAACTCAAATATTTTTGAGGGCTTTCATCCATTAAGTCACCAACAACAAAAGCCCCCAATAAAAATAAAATTTTTACGGCTGGAAAAAGTTTAATTTGAAGAAAATGATATAAACAAACAAAAACCTAGTTAAGAAACCATAAAAACATGAAACTGTAGAGAACATACCTGTAGAAGAGGAGTAGACGTCAAAATGAGAAGCAAATATCACCAATGGGTCGGAGTTGTCACTGTAGCAACTCAGAGGGACGAGCCGAGTCGGAAAGGAGTAGGAAGAATGAGAAATGGATTCAAAATCGGGATTAAAAACCTGATTTTTAGTCCGAGGGTGGGAGAATTCGACCAAAATATCCGACCCCCTCATCGACCCCCGACTCTAGGTACGAATCAGTGATTCTCAGGGTCGCATACCAGAGGGTCGGACATCCATCGACCCCCACCATCGACCCTGCAATGAAAAATATAGTATTTTTGACAGAATGATTTGAAAATTTTGAAAATATCATTGGTTAGTGGATTTAAATATGAGAATGAAGTATATAATGATTGCCTCACATATTCTATGATTTTCAGGCATTCCCACTACCAGAACAAATAATGGTTGGACGCAAAGTGACCAGACAAAGTCGTAACTCTATTCCACCACCACCACCTGTGGGGGAAGACAGCCATATACACCCGAAAACACAGGAGAATCCGAACACGGCACCATCCGTAATTAATGGGCAGACAAATCCTACAAATTTGCAAGCTCCACCTACAGACCAGGCTATAGCCATAATGAATTTGGCCCAACAGCTGTAGCAAATACAACAGGCACAAGATACTATGCAAGCTGCCATAGGCATGACTTTTCTGGCTGCACAGACGACCCCGATACCAGTAGGACAGGCAAGCACTGTTCTAGTAATACAGTACCCCACGCACCTCAGACTCCCATCATGCAGGCTCAAGTAAAAAACCCTGAAGTAGCTCCAGGTGGATATCAATACCAACCACCTATGTATGGGGCTTATGTCCCGCATCAACTAGACCACTCCAGACTGGTGGAGCGTTTTCTGAAGATGAAGCCCAAGGAGTATAGTGGTAAGCCAGCTGATCCGTTGTGGCCAGCACACTGGATCGATGAGATGGAGAGAAACTTCACGATGATGACGGTGAATGAAGAGGAGAAGGTATTGTGTGCAACATTCATGCTGAAAGGCGATGCACACCACTAGTGGAAGTCCACAAGGACGTATTTGATGACAAAGCACACCCAATTGACTTGGGATATATACAAGGAGGCATTCTTTGAGAAGTATTTTCCTAGGAGTTTCAAAGATTCTATGGAGAAGGAGTTCCTGAGTTTATATCAGGGACAGATGACTGTCGATGCATATCAACAGCGTTATGAGGAGCTGTTTTTGTTTGCACCAGTCAGTATGAAAGTGGAAGATACAAAGACCTGAAGGTTTTTCATGGGACTTAGGAGAAGCATACGTGAACATGTTCTGGGACTTGAAAAGAAAATCTACAATGAAGTTGTACAAATTGCTCGAGTAATAAAGTCGATCCAGAAAGAGAGCTACCTTGCTCAAAATAGAGGAATCAAAAGGCCTAATGGAAATTCTTACAACGGAGGGAACACCAAGGTATTCAAACCCTTCCGTACTCAAGGTTTCAATGCTGCAGCCAAGACTACTTCAGCAGCTCAACAGCAACAAAAGCCAAATAATGAAGGGTTAAAATGCTATAACTGCAATCAAATGGGACATTATTTCTGAGAATGTCCTAAGCCCAAGAAGCAACTACAACAAGGCAGAGTTTACGCGGTTAAATCTGAGGATGCTGCCGCATCGCCCGATGTGGTCACATATATGACCTGAATCTTATCATTTTGTGTTACATTATGTGAGCATGTATACTAAAGCAAAAAAAATCACAGGTATCGTACCTATTAATGGCATTTCAGCCTGAGTACTCTTTGATTCAGGAGATATTCATTCTTTTATATCTGTGTCGTTTGGAAAGAAGTGAAATCTACCCCTCAAATCCTTAGACTACAAACTGCTTGTACAATCGCCTATGGGATTAGAAGTGGAACTAGAAAAAGGTTATGGACCATGTCCAGTTCTTATTGACAAAAAGACTTTGGATGCAACCTTGATTCAACTTGAAATGACAGACTTTGATGTCATCTTGGGAATGGACTGGTTAGCTCAGCATTTTGCAAACCTATTGTGTGCCAAAAAGAAGCTGACATTTAAAGACAAGGAAGGAGCAGAGTTCAGTTTTTCTGGAACCAAACTTCCCCGTAAACGAAAGCTCATACTCTCTGCATTAATGGCTAAGAAGTGCCTTGAGAAAGGAGCAGTTGGGTATTTAGTATCTGTGGTCGATCTTACCAAAGAAGCACCACAAATGAAGGATATTGATGTCATGCGTGACTATCCAGATGTATTTCCTGAAGAACTACCAGGACTACCCCCGACCGCGCTACAGTGTTTGTTATAGATCTGATACCTGGAGCCGCACCAGTATCTGAAGTACCTTATTGAATGGCTCCTTTTGAATTGAAGGAATTAAAAGTACAACTACAAGAACTGCTGGACAAGGGCTACATCCGACTTAGCATATCACCATGGGGAGCGCCAGTATTATTCATGAAGAAGAAAGACGGTAGTGTTTGATTGTGTATAGATTACCGAGAACTGAATAAACTGACAATCAAGAATCGGTATCCATTGCCTCGGATCGATGACCTATTCGATTAGTTGCAAGGTGCCAAAGTGTTCTCCAAGATCGATCTTCGGTCAAGCTACCATCAGTTGAAGATTAAGGACGTTGATATCCCCACGACAGCATTCAGGACCAGATATGGACATTATGAATTTTTTGTCATGTCTTTTGGATTGACGAACGCACCAGCAACCTTTATGGAACTTATGAATCGGGTATTCCACGATATATTAGATACGTCGATTATTGTATTCATCGATGATATATTGGTCTACTCCAAGGACAAGGAAACTCATATAAAGAATCTAAACGTCGCTCTGTAGCGATTACGGAAGGAGAAGCTCTATGCCACATTTACAAAGTGTGAGTTTTGGCTAAAGGAAGTCGCTTTTCTAGGCCATGTTGTATCTGCTGAAGGAATTAAAGTGGATCCTAGGAAGATAGAAGCTATTGTGAAGTGGGAAGCACCGACGAGCGTTGTAAAAATTAGAAGTTTTTTAGGTCCAACTAGGTATTATCAACGATTTGTGAAAGACTATTTCTGAATTTTTGTACCTCTTACCAGTTTGACTAAGAAGGGCGAAAAGTTTGTGTGGACTGATAAATGCGAGAAGAGTTTCCAAACATTGAAGGCTAGATTGATATCAGCTCCAATCCTGACCATTCCGATTCTAGGACAGCCATTTATTTTGTACACTGATGCGTCAGGATTGAGATTAAGATGTGTACTTATGCAAGGAGAACAAGTAATTGCTTATGCCTCAAGACAATTGAAGAAACATGAGAAGAACTATCCCACTCATGATTTGGAATTAGCGAGAGTAGCCCATGCTGTCAAAATATGGAGACATTACTTGTACGGAGAGAAATTTCAGATTAAATTAGATCATAAGATTCTTACTTACCTCTGTAATCAGAAGGAGTTGAATATGAGACAAAGAAGATGGTTGGAACTATTGAAATACTATGATTGTGATATCCAGTATCATCCGGGGAAAGCTAATGTGGTTGCTGACGCACTGAGTAAAATGGCAATGATGAAATCTGAAGGGGAGGTTAGCACCACTACTACATTGTGTACTACCGAAAATGTATTCAATTATGATAATGAGCAGTTTGTGAATGATGCACCGGGTGAATCAACCAACCAAGGGTTTATCCATCGGTTTGCAAATTTGTTCGCCACATTGAAGATTGTACCTGATATACTTGATGAAGTGAAAAAGAGCGATTGAATCAGACCCTTATCTAAGAATGGTACAAGAAGACATCGAAAAAGGTAGGACTATTCCTGAGTTCACCTTAGATGATGAAAAGGTACTAAAGTACAAAGGAAGAATATCTGTACCTAAAACAGAAAGTTTGGACATTAGACATCGACTAATGAAGGAAGCCCATACCACCGCCTATTCGATACACCCTAGAAGTACAAAAATGTATCATGACCTAAAGAAATTATATTGTTGGAGAGGAATGAAAACAGATATAGCAATGTTCGTGTCTCAATGCCTAAATTGTCCAAAGGTAAAAGCTAAACGACAAAGACCAGTAGGACTGTTACAGCCATTACCAGAACCAGCATGGAAATGGGACTGCATCACTATGGACTTCGTCACAGGGTTACCATTGACTCCCCGAGTAGTTAATGTAGTTTGGGTGATTGTAGACCGACTGACTAAAATGGCTCGATTTATAGCTATACGACCTCAGTATACACTGGAGAGGTTAGCTAAGTTGTATGTGGATAACATTGTCAAATTACACAGCGTACCTGAAAGCATTGTGTCTGACAGAGATCCACGATTTACTTCAAACTTTTGGGAAGGATTGCAGAAGGCTATGGGTACAACATTGAAGTTCAGTAGAGCATTCCATCCTCAGACAGACGGACAATCGGAGCGCACCATTCAGATTCTAGAAGACATGCTCCGAGCTTGTGTAATTGATTTTGAAGGATCATGGGATGAAAAGATACCACTGATTGAGTTCGCCTATAACAATAGCTATCAAGCTACTATACAAATGTCACCCTATGAAGCACTATATGGCAGGAAGTGTCGAACTCCTTTGTTTTGGAATGAAGTTGGAGAACGTAGTATTGTTGGACCGGAATTTGTTGAAGAAACATGTCGAGTAGTTGACATTATCAAGGAAAGAGTAAGAACGGCTCAGAATCGTCAGAAGCAATATGCAGATACTAGACGCCCAGACCTTGAATTCGTCGTAGGTGATAAGGTATTCCTCAAAGACCTAAGTGAGGTTTGAAACGGTTCAGACAGAAAGGAAAACTAAGTCCGAGATATGTCGGACCATATGTGATTCTAGCTAAGCGTGGAAAAGTGGCTTACCAGTTAGCACTACCACCATCTATGTCAAGTGTGCATGATGTATTTCATATCTTTTTATTGAAGAAGTATGTCAGAGATCCAACACACATTTTGACAGTAGATCTACCTGATATGACTGATGACTTGACATTTGAAGTAGCACCAACTGAAATCACCAGCCGAAAGGTGCAACGACTACGCAACCGTGACATTTATTATATTAAAGTCACCTAGAGAAACGGAGATATAAAAGAAATCAATTGGGAAGAAGATAATGCTATGCGAAAGCAATACCCTCATCTATTCGACTCGGAAGGTAAGTACAATTTAGAGGACAAAATTTTTATAAGCAGGGGGGAGTTGTAAGACCCGTATCGAATTAACCGGTCTTACCACCTTGTACCAGGTCTACCTATAATGGTTAAGCCAAATGGACCAAGTGCGTGAAGGAAATAGCGAAACCAGGTATTAAACTGACCCAAAAAACAATAAAATAGAGGGCAGGGTCGCATGCCAAGATAGGCAGGGTCGGACCCCCCTCATTAGGAAGTCAGACCCCTGATATTTTAACTGGGGGTCAGACAATTTAGACCTGAGGGTCGACGGGATCATCGACCCCCTCTTTGCCGACAGAAACCGTAAATAGGAAGATTTCCAAATTTCAAGGGGATTCTTTCCTAATCTCAATGGGACTTATTTTGGGAGGTTCTCCTCTATAAATAGGACGTCTTTAAGCCTCTTTCACTCCTTTTGAAACCCTAATTGAAAGTGAGAGAAAGAAAAGAGAAGGAGAAGAGAAGGAAAGTTGGAGAAGAAGACTAAGGTGAAGAATTCAGAGAAACCTCTGAATCTCAACATACCAAAGGTATGGGTATGTTTTCCATTAATGATTTAAGACCTTAGAATAGTTTATGAAGAGGGTATGGTCTAGGAGAAACCCAAATCATCCATCCATGAGAGGATTTTAATGAAAGTCTATGGAGGAAATCATGGTAGGTAAAGTAAGGAAGAAACCTAGAGTTTTAAGCCATAGAACAAGCATCGAATGGATTGTGGAATTAAGCCATAGGACCCAAACATGAAAGAATGGACTGTAGAATGAAATTCTCAACTCAAACCACGGGGGGTCGCACGTAGGGTTGATTGGGAATCGAACCTACCAGACCACCGGATCGACCCCTAGCATTCGGGAAGTCCAGGGATGGGGTGGTCGCACCCAGGGTCGATGGAACATCCGACCCTAGCATCGACCCTACCCTAGGGGTCTCAGTAAACTGCTACCCTACCTGCGACCCACCCTGCGACCCTCACTTAACCGCAAGCCTAAAATTGTCGGAATGACTTTTAACTAAAATCTATTGACTTGTTAGGTTTTCCTATTGTTATAAAAGTGATTTGTAAAGCTTAAAAGAGGATCTACACTCAAGCAAAGGTGAGGGAACAAGACTTAAACAAATTGGCTAATAATAAACTGTTTTTATTTTCTTGAGTCCAATGCCATGACTGATTCTATGCGTGTATGCTTGTGATGTGCATTCAACATATCATCCAATATTCCAGCTATTAATGTTCATGCATATTTAATTATATTTTATTTATAACATGATGATGATGTTGATGCTAGGAATAGACTTGCGAATGACTGTGTGTGGTTAGTGTACTTGATGCGAGTGGGGCATCAAGGGAGGTGTTATGCTGTGTTTGATCCGGGAAACTCTATCTCTATTCAAGTCTTGTCCACTGACATCGTCCAATCGCCATTACCTTAGCAGAGCTATTACATTGTAGAGCGTTAGGGGAGGTGGTCTCAGACCGTGTAGTCTTCGACTCTGCCGAGAGGCCTTAGCTCTATCTCTATGGACGTATTGAGGGATGCTGGGGTGAGGCCTTGGATACACTGTTTGACATTAGGATTGGTTAGTTGCGAGCCCAGTTTGCAAGCCCTCGCCAGCAGGGGCTTACGTGTTGCTATGGGTAGGGCATCAGGGGAGGTGTTATGCGGTGTTTGATCCGGACACTTTAGCTCTATCTTTGTTCCATGTTGCGGTGGATGTGGACGACAATGGTGTTTGATCCATTGGGTGGGCTTACACACCCTGTGTATAGAGGTGAGGCAGCCACCGAACCTTTCTATAGCACATTGCAAACTCATATACCAGACCACAGATATGAATTGAATGCATGCATATGTTTGTTGCATTGTTTTGTTTGCTCACTGAGCCATGATGTGTGCTCACCCTTTCGATGTCGAATATTTTTAGTTAATGATGCAGGTACCACTGTTGAAGACTATATGAAGGCTTCTGTGTACGGGTACGTTGCTGCAATGGAGGCTGAAATGGAGACGCATGACTCCTCATGCGAGTACAACTCCTGCGTTTTCGATTAGATTTTATTTGAACTATTAAGAAAATGTAATTGATATTTTATTTATTTATGTCTCGGATAATACAACATAATTTGATATTTTATTTATGATTATCATAGTTAGATTCCTCAGTTCATTTATTATTATGATTTTTGCTATTGTGTATTTATTCTGATTATGGTTGTGGATGTGTATGGTTTATTTTAAAAGGACACAGCCTATTAGAGATGCTAGTTAAACTGTTGGTTTATTAGCAGTTCATCACACCATTCTGAATAGTATGAAATTGGGGTGTGACATATGGTAGACCACACGAGGCACACGTGTTGACCACACGTCCTTGGGAAGTTTCCAGGGAGGGTGTGGTCTCATGTGTATGGTTGCATGATATGCATCCACACGTATCAACGGCACACCCTATGGTCGTAGAAACTGAAACCACAGGTGCAGCCACACCTGCGACCACTCAGCTTCTGGAGGTCTGATTGATTCCAAATGGGACATTTAAACACTGTAATTAATGAATATGAACTCAAACTTAGAATCCATAAATTTATTAGGTTTCCAATTGGTCCAAAATTGATTTACAAAGCTTAGAAGAGGAACAACCATCGATCAAAGGTGAGGGAACAAGACATAAACTAAATGGATAATAATAACCTATTTACTTTATTGAGTCCAATGCCGTGATTGATTCTATGCTTGTATGCTTGTAATGTGCATCTCACATGTCATCCAATATTCATGCTATTACTGTTCATGCATATTTAATTCCATTCATTTATAACATGATGATGATGATGATGCTAGGAATAGGCATGTGAATATATGTGTGTGGTTGGTGTGTTGGATGCGAGTAGAGCATCAAGGGGAGGACATTGCATGGTGGTTTTTGACCTCGTCACCAGACTCCAGCTCTATCTCTACTCATGCCTTGCCCACTAACATCGTCATATCACCATTACCTTAGAAGAACTATTACATCATAGGGCATCAGGGGAGGTGGTCTCGGACCGTGTGGTCTCTAACTCTATCGGGGAGCCTTAGCTCTATCTCTATGGATGTATTGAGAGATGCTAGGGTGAGTCCTTGGATACACTATTTGGAATTAGGATTGGTTAGTTGTGAGCCCAGTTTGCAAGCCCTTACCAATAGGGGATTACCTGTTGGTATGGGTAGGGCATCTAGGGTAGTATTGGCAGTGTTTGATCCGGACACTTTAGCTCTATCTCCATGGGACGGCAATGGTGTTTGATCCATTGGATGGATTCACACACTCGTGTGTAGAGGTGCGGTGGCCACCAAACCTTTCTATAGCATGTTGCAAACTTAAAAACTAGACCAAAGATATGAACAGAATGCATGGATATGTTTGTTGCATTGTTTTGTTTGTTCACTGATCTGTGATGTGTGCTCACCCTTTCGACATCAAATATTTTTAGTTCTTGATGCAGGTCCTACTATTGAAGAATATATGAATGCGCCGACGTATGGACACGTTGCTACGATGGACGTATAAGCTGAAGAAGATGCGCATGATTCGTCGTGCGAGTGCAACTCATGTGTTTTTTATTAGCTTAGTTGTTTAGTTATGGGAACATGTAATTGATTATTTTACTTTATTTTATGTCTTGAGGTATATTGGAGATAATTGGATACTTAATTATGTTATCACTGTCAGATTCTCAATTCATTAGTATTAAAGACTTCGACTATAGTTTATTTACTCTGATTTGCTTATGGAATGTATCTGATTTAATCGAATGGGCACGACCTATACGAGATCCTGGTTGAACCGTCGGTCTATGGATGGTTCATTTACACCATTCTAGTCGGTTTAGAATTAGGGTGAGACATCGGAGGGGAAGAGATCCCTTACACTTGGCATACCTCTAATCTTCGCAAGTACTACCAGTGAGCCTTCTTTGGCACCAACCTATTTTACTCCTTTTTTACTTAGCTTTTACATCAAGTAGGTTTCTTTTAATTGAGTCGGCTGACCTATCTAGGCCCGTTATTTAATTTTCCCTTTTATAGCAAGTAGTCTTAGTTGTAAGACGAAGCCCCAGGGCATCCTCCCAGATATCGTTTTAATATAGGAAGTCTTTCGGTTGCATCCACACACAAGAGCAATTATGTTTCACAGATCCCTTCACAATTGTTCCATCCGGCCCAGCCAACCTACTCACACCCAGAAGCAGGTCCGAGTAGCATGTCGACCCTCAGTGACTCTACCTATTCATACCCACAAGCAAGTATGACTAGCACGTAGATCTCACCAGCATCTGCCAACCCATACCCACAAGCAGGTATGAGTAGCATGCAAACCATACTTGACACAGCCTACTCATACCCACTTGTAAGAATGAGTAGGATGTTGGTTTTCAGTAACGCTGCCTATTCATACTCATAGACAGATATGACTAGCATGCAGACCTCACTAACATCTGTCTGCTCATACCCACAAGCAGGTATGAGTAGCACACAAACCACTCAGGGGTACGTATCGAACCGGCCACAATAATATTGTGCAAAGGGAAAATTGCTCAGGGGTACTTGCTCACATTTCCCATGCCTTTGCCAATTTACGTAGACAACAAGTGCCCCCGGCCTGCTCAACATTTAGGCCGACTACACTTCAGGGGTATGGGGCGATACGATATAAAGAGAAGTAAAGTCAAGAATAAGCATGAGAGAACAAGAACGTTTCGAAAGAAAAATGAATTCCATTAAAATCCTGCAAGGGCAGTAGTATAATGAACCCGCAGTAGAGCAAGACTTTACAAACAAGAACCTATAGCCACACAGGGCTCAAGACACTTCAGAACCCTAAGCAGGTCCGTCCTTGGCAGCAAGGTCCATAGGGGCTTCGCTAGGTAAGGTTACAACAAGGAGATCCATGATCGGCATCTGGGACACCTCGTAGGCCGGCAGGTCATCCTCTAGCATGTCCTCAGTCTCCTCTCATTCGGTCTCCACTATTCCTTCCTACTCGGCCAGGATCAGGATGTCAGAGTAATCGACTACAACACCCTTGCGGTCGAGCTACCCCTTCAAGTAGATAGCCCCCTTCTAGAAGAACCTGCTCACAGCCTCCTCCAGGTTGTCTGCATGCTCAGTAGATCTCTCATAGTCAGCCACTGCTTGCTCCCAGATCCCACCCTAGAGTGCCTCCACGTTGGCCAAGGCCTCCTTAGCTGACTCAGCCTCAGCTTCGGCAGTGCGTTTGGCATCTTTGGTTGCTTGGAGTTTCACCTCCTCCTGGTGCACCCTTTCGTGCTCCTCCGAGAGGTACTTCTCCTCCTTGTCGAGGGACATCCAGAGGTTGGCCTTTTCCTCAATGAGGCCCTTTTCCTCAGAGGGCTTCTCACGGAGGTGCTCCTCGATATTCTTCAGGGCTTTTCGGCAGACATCCTTCGATACCCTCAGCTCGCCTAGCTCAAAGCTCATGGACGTGGATTTCTAGCATAGCTTGGCCACGAGATTGTCATCCTATAAGAAAAAATGAACAGCTCAGTAAGTAAACTTGCTCAAAAAGGAGAAAAGGAGACAGAAATAAGAAATTGGGTCGTGACTTGCCTGGGCAGCATTGAGGAAGATTCTCTTCAGTAGGTCCCCAATCTCTAGGGAAACGGTGAAGGCAATATCCTCTAGAAGAAGGTTCTAGGTTAGCATGAGCCTTGTCATGCGCGTACTCTTGAAAACCAAGTCATTGTTCTTCAAGCCGAGCTGGGGGGCAAACATAGTCGCCTCATACTGTCTCTTGGGGTCCTCCCCACCGGGCTGGGTGGTGTCCCCTAGACCCTTTGGATAGGCCGACTGGGTCAGGTCAACCATTTCAGCAACTTGGCGGGATGAGGCTTCCTTTACCTTGGGTCCCATCCATTAGTCCTTCCTCGTACCAACCTTCATGGTTGGTCAGGTTATGTAAATGTCGACCTGCAGCTCCTGGGCCGACCATATCTTCTTCTTGGGTCCCTCTATCGAAGCCGATCCCCTTCCTTTGGGGTCCTCGGCTGCCCCTGTTGACTGAATGACAACCTCACCAGCTAGGGCATCCCTTGGAGCAGTTGACCTGCCTGCCTCTGCTGCCCGTTTGAGCAGAATTCAAGCCACCAACTGGTCGTTCGAGAAGTTCACTGCAACAAGAAAACAACAACATGGTCAGTACTAACAGTAATGATCTGATCAGAGGTTAACAGCTACTATATAAAACTCACCTAGTAGGTCATGCTTGGCTAGAGTTTGGGGGTCTACCAGGTCGGCGTAGGGGACAGTTTGGCCCTCCTTCACCTTTCAAAAGAAGTGTCTTTCCTTTGTGGTTAGAGCGGGCTTCTTGTTGAACCCAGACGCGTCTACCACCATGCATTAGACAGAGGGATCACCCGGCCACCTAGCTGGGAACCAATAAATTTTTTTTTCCTTCCACCCATGTATGGAGGAAGGCTTTTGGGAGATCAAAGGGAGCTTCTTCATGTCCCTCTGGCTGAAGTAGTACCAACCACTCATGGAACGAGTTTCGATCAGATTGCTAAACTTAAAGAGCGATAGAAATAAGTTTACGGTCGGAGTCTCACCCAAGCGGCTGATGAAAATGATGAAGATGTAGATACACCGCCACTCCTTAGGAGTTAATTGGAACGGGGCTATGCGGTACACCTTCAAAATGTCAACTACTAGGGGTGAAGTAGGAATCGAAGGCCGGACTTCAGAGCATATTCATATATGCAAATTTCAAAAAGAAGCAAGGTGCAGGCCCTCTCCCCTGGCACAGGAGGTCTGACCAAGACATCGGTCATGGGGGCCTTAAGTTGGTAGGCCCTGCAAACCTGGAACAAGGCCGACTCAGAGGCTACCCTTGTCACCCCAATTCTGATCCAACCAGAACGGTGTGAGTGAACCGCCATTGAACCAACGGTTCACACCAGGATCTCGAATAGGCCGTGTCCGTTCATACAAACCATTACACATAACCACAATCAGAATATAAATATACAGCAGAAGACTTTAAATAGAATGAACTGAGTATCTATTGATTATTTAAATAAATATCCAATTATCCAAATTCAAACACATAAAATAATATCCGTACATCCATTTAATCCAACCGAAAATCACTGAAAGAAATAAATAAAAATCCGATCAAAGGTACACGCAGAAAGGGCACTCGCATGAAGCGTCATGCTCGTCCTCTCCCGCCTGCACACTTAAAGCAGCAACGTCACCATACGCCGGAGCGTTCACATAATCGTCCACAGTGTAACCTGCATAGCATCTAAAAACAATGTGTACACAAAGTGTGAGCTCACAACATAGCTTAGTAAGACAATCAGACAGTTTCACAATATTATGCATGAGAAACAATCAATTTTATGTTGTGGTCTGGTTTTAAGTTTGCAATGTGCTATAGAAAGGTTTGGTGGCCCCCGCACCTCTATACACGAGTGTGTGGCACCTCATGGATCACACCCCCATTGGCCCACATGCACCCATCATGGAATAGAGATAGAGCTAAGATACCCCCGTACCTCCCCTGATACTCTACCCATACTAGTACCTAAGCCCCTACTGGCCAGGGCTCGCAAACTAGGCTCGCAACTAACCAATCCTATATGTCATCAATGTATGCTCTATCCCAGCACAGCCATCTACGGCATAGAGATAGAGCTAAGGCATTCCCACACCTCCCCTGATATCCTATCCGCAACTAACCCACCAGGATAGATACATAACGCAGGTAGACCCTATCCCAACATAACTCCCTACGGCATAGAGATAGAGCTAAAGCATCGTGGACAAGCCAGTGTCGACTCGGAGACCACAGTTCCACATAACCATGGCCAGGCCAACATCAATATCGGAGACCACCGTACCACGGCCTTCCCCTGATACCCCACCCGTACGAAGCATGTTAAGACAGAATACTACAAAAGGTGCTAATGTGAAGAGCGATCCCAGGCCCATGCCCCACTCCACACACTAACGAAAACAATCACATGCCTAGCAATCACATCCTATCAATGCATGAACAGTAATAATAACTGAAAGTAAAGGATGGCATGTGAATATGCACAAACAACACATCTCATATAATCAGGTGATTAACAACAATTTACTATCCATTAATTATTAGGTTTAGGTTAAATTCCCTTACCTGATGCTCGTTCAATAACTTGCTCCACATCGCAAGATCCAAACGATATGTCACAAAGTCCTACAATATTATTTAGGTTTCATTAGAATATATTGCTTAGGGTTTCATATTGGTCGGAAACCAACAAAGATTACAAAATACCCTCACAGAGTTGACCGGTGGCAACATACCGGTCGCAGCTCTGTGGGAAAGACTGGCGACCGGTATGGTCAGCCGGTCCCCACAGACCAGCCTCCCGAGGGATACCGGTGGCAGCATACCGGTCACACTATGTGCAACCGGTATAGTCGATCGGTATGTCTCCGAAAGACCATACATGGGTTTTTCGACTGCCGTCGATCATCCTCCATGGATTTTCAGGGTTTCTCCTATCCATTCTAAGTCTAAGCATTGAGTTAGAGTTATCCCCAACTCATTCAAGTCTAGTTTTGATGAATATCATCTCGAAACTCAAATCTAGGGTTTGACGGCAACTTAGGGTTTAAGGTCTAATTTAGGGTTTTAGATCAATACCTACTTTGCATGGTATTGATCCACCCATTCACTATCCTAGAGTCATAGAGTAAGAAGAATGGTTAAAACACTTACCGTTGACTGGCGTAACGAGAGCGTCGTCGAACGGTAATGGCGGCACCTCCTTCTTCTTCCTAGCTCCTTCTCCTTTCCAACCTCTTTCTCTTCTCAATAGTTTGCGAGAGATAATGGAAAGGATTTGAGGAGTTTTAAGGGAGTATATATAGGCTAGAATTAAGGTTTAGTAACCCTACTAGGATTAGGAAAGTCTTAGGATTCAAAATCAGGAAAGTGGGACCCTCAGAAGTCAATTTCCGGATTTCCACACTTAGCTGCGCAGACCATATCGGTCGACCGGTACCAAGACCGGTACCATCGACCGGTCAACATAAAATGATGACCTTTTGGTCGTCTTTGGTCCGATTTCATACCTGTTTGTCATCCGCTCGTCCCGTATGGCCCGGTGATGATCGGAAGACCTGTCACGACACAAAACCAAGGTTTAGACCGGGTTTACGGAGTGCGATCTTACAACCCTGCTGGATACCTGCCAGGCTGGGAGTTTATCTATATGGGGAATTATTGGATGACCACTCCTCTGGTGAGGAGCCCTCCTAGCGGATGTACTGGCTGGCCGGCTCTGCGGGGCAGCCTTAGAGGTTTCCTCCTCAAGCTCTTCTTCAGAGGTATGCTCAGAAGCCAAAGGGACGACTTCTGGAGACTTCAGGATCTTGGCCTCCTTATATGGGCCCTCCGACTCGGTAGTGTCTGAGTTGAATTCCAGGCTAATGGAATCCTGGGGTTTCCTCTTCCTATTGGGATCTCTTTAGGTGGCTGACAATTCGGTAAAAGAATGAGAAGACTTCTCCAAAGAGGAAGTCTATTATTGGGCCATAGGTTCTCTTTCACTCACTCTCCTTAGGGTTTCGATGCTATTGAAGGAAGAAGAACTAACAAACATGTAAAAAGAAAAAAAAAAGAAGATATAAAAAAGGATGGACAAGGGAAGGAAAACATACCGGTTGATGAGGAGAGGAAAAAACGCTCGGAGGACACGAAAGCAAAGAAAGCTCCGACCTGATACTGAGAACTCCGATCTCAATTAGCCCAAATGGTCAAATGAAAAGGAAGGAAAGGGTATTTGGAGGCTCAAAATTTAAAATCCACTGAGTAACTCTCGGCCACATGTTGCTATAGTAGTGGCGGGAGGTCTACCGTGCCAAACGCGACGTGATAGGCTAACGTCAACCCTCACAATTGCTCTGAGGACGGCTTATCTTCTTGAGATGTGTCAGTCGATTCTTCACCATCAGATGGAGATGATGATTCGAATCGCCTTAAGATCGAAGGTGGGGGCACTCGACGCTTCGCATTTATGACTCCTCAAATTTCGTACGACAACGGATAGTGGAAACAACTGGCGACAACTACCAGATGCTTGATCGAAAGCTCCGATTTGTCATACTCTGCTTGGGTTGCAATAGGATAATTGACAAGAACGATTCAATAGACTCAGTAGACGTCCAATTGGACCCAAAGTACTTACCAAAGGATATTTACATTATCGAATCCTTTGTATACAACAGCACAAGGGGCATCTATTACGGGGGAAAAACATCACCCAATGGAAATCTTACACGTGGTACCCAAAATCACCTAGGCCAATCAGGCATGATAAAGTGGCACTCAGCCTTTCCTGTTCGGAGTCATGATTTTATTCAGATTCATCTCCTGAGCGGAGGCACAGTCCTATCAGGACATGACGCTTGGTTTGCAATATAATCCTACTAGGTTACGTTTTTCGATCGGAGTCTAGAGTCCTAAGGCAGCTAGGTTATGTCATAGTAGTCATTCTCCTAGTACAATACGATGCTAATCATCATGGCCAAATGACCACTCGTATGGTGGCATGTATCACTCTTATTGTTGATCACTCTTATTGTTGATAGACTCGGCTTCATTGGCTACTGTCTCACACTCCTACTCAAAGTCTATGACCTGGGCATCCCTTAAAGTGACACCTGGCAATCCTATTGGCGATCTGCTTCCCAGATGTAAGACCCACACGCCACGAACCCGGTCTAACCTTACATTTCGTGTCGTGACCAGTATACATATCATGGTCGAGCCAAATGGACCAAGTGCGTGAAGAAACCCAAGACCCAATATTAAATTTAACTCAAAAACAGTAAAAATGAGGTTAGGGTCTCATGCCTAAACAGGTAGGGTCGACCCCACCTCAACAGAAGTCCAACCCATGACTTTTTGGTCGTGGGGTTGCATGGGTCTCTCGGATTATGCGACCTTAGCATCGACCCTAGCATCGACCCTAGGAAAACAGCACGAACCAAAAATTAGGATACTTTCCTAATTTCAAAGGGGACCTTTCCTAAATCCAATGGGACTTATTTTGGGAGGTTTTCCTCTACAAATAGGACGTCCCTTAGGCTTTCTCACTCCATTTGAAACCCTAATTGAAAGTGAGAGAAAGAGACGAGAAGGAAGAGAAGGAAAAGAGAAGGAAAGTTGGCGAAGAAGGCTATGGAGAAGAGTTTCAGAGGAATCTCTGAATTGAGCAAATCTAAGATACGAAAACATTCTCTATGAATTGTGTAAGACCCTAGAATAGTTTATAAAGAGGGTAGGATCAAGGAAAACCCAAATCATCCATCCATGGGTAAATTCCAATGGAATCCATGGGGGGAATCATTGTAAACAATGTAAAAGAAGTAACTTGGAGTTTGGAGCCATAGAACAATCATAGAATGGACCATGAAAGTAAGCCAAAGGATCCAAACATGAAAGAGTGGACTGTAGGATGAAAAGTTGACTCAAACTACATATGGCCGCACTTAGGTTCGACTGGTAACCGACCCTATCAGACCACAGGATCGACCACAAGCTCTCGGGATGTCCAGGGAAGCTATGGTCACACCTAGGGTCGATGGATAACCGATCCTATGATCGACCCTATACCCTGGGGTCTCAGATACCTACGACCCATCCTGCGTCCCATTCTGCAACCCTAGCAGTACAACAAGCTTAAAACTGTTGGAATTAATTCTAATTAAAATCTATCGACTTGTTAGTTTTTCCTAGTGATATAAAGGTGATTCTTAAAGCTTAAAAGAGGATCTACACTCAAGCAAAGGTGAAGGAACAAGACCTAAACTAATTGGCTAATAATAAATTATTTTCGTTCATTGAGTCCAATTCTATGTATGATTCTATGATTGTATGATTGTAATGGGCATATCACATGTCATCTACTATTCCTATTATTACTGTTCATGCATACTTAATTCTGTTTATTTACAACATGATGATGATGATGATGCTAGGAATAGGGATGTGAATGTTTGTGTGTGGTTAGTGTACTTGATGCGAGTGGGGCATCAGGGGAAGTGTGATGCGGTGCAGTTCTAAGCACTTTAGCCCTATCTCTACTCAAGTCTTGTCCACTAACATCGTCGTATCGCCATTACCTTAGCAGAACTATTATGTCGTAGGGCATCACGGGAGGTGGGCTCGGACCGTGTAGTCTCTGACTCTGCCGGGGGCCTTAGCTCTATCTCTATGGACGTATTGAGGGATGCTGGGGTGAAGCCTTGGATACACTATTTGACATTAGGATTGGTTAGTTGCGAGCTCAGTTTGCAAGCCCTCACCAATAGGGGCTTACGTGTTGGTATGGGTAGAGCATCAGGGAAAGTGTGATGCGGTGCGGTCCTAAGCACTTTAGCTCTATCTCTATTCCATGGTGGGTGCATGTGGGGGCAGCAATGGTGTTTGATCCATTAAGTGGTTCCACACACTCGTGTATAAAGGTGCGGCGGCCTCCAAACCTTTCTATTGCACATTGCAAAGTTATATACCAGACCAAAGATATGAATGAATGCATGCATATGTTTGTTGCATTATTTTGTTTTCTCACTGAGCTCAAGTTGGAGAGCTGACCCACGTGCGCACAAATCTTGTAATTTATGATGTTGCAGGTATTACGATTGAAGATTATGTCAACACGTAAACATATGAACATGTGGCGGCTATGATAAGTAAGTTGTGGAGGACTGTTATGATTCGTTAAGCGAGCGTTTTACTGTGGATACGCTTGATTTTAAATTTTCATATTTGGATATTTGTAATATGTATTGAATTATGTTTTGATTATTTGGAGATAAATGGAATATTAATTATTTATCATGACTAGAACTTAGTTCATTATCTGTAAGCCTTCCGCTATTTACTTTATTACATCTGATTAATGTGGAATGTGTCTTGGTTTAACAAAGTGGGAATAGCCTATACGAGATCCTAGTTGAACCGTTGGTTTATTGATGATTCATCACACCATTCTGAATAATGTGAAATTGGGTGTGACAACTTGATATCAGAGCTCTCAGGCCTTACCCATTAAACCTGAATACTTCCACTGGAGTCCATGAACTGAGTTAGGATAAATTAAAAGCAGTAATACAAACACACCATAAGCACCTGTGTTGGTTGAAACAGAACTTAAACAAGACAATAATGTACATATTAAAGGTGGAACCATATATAAACACAAACAGAAAGAGAACATTCAAAACTTTTCCTGATAAATGAATAATATAGGGTATGATCTATAGGTCGAGTAGTTATCTAAGTATACAAAGGATATAGTACAGTATAAAGAAGGAAGCATCTGTACAACAGAGAAATTGGAATACCGAGTTGGTACTCACAAGATGTGAAACTCGATGTATGACAAAAGAAGAAGAAAAATAGTTAGTGTTAGGAGGGAAATGATCCCTCCACTTAAAACCTTACACGTGTCCAGTTGGGCCTTCGGAGTCTGAGCGCTCGGAGTATCTCGCACTCGTCCTCGTGGATTCGGCCTATTGTGAACACGGCCTCTTATGCGCTCGGCCTCCCTAGCAGCGCTTAGATAATCAGTCCTACTCGGCTATAGTTCTCAGACAGCTAGAGTCCTAATGTGATTAGGATTATCTCCGAGGAGTCCTTCTCCCAGTATGATACGACACCGACTATCCCGGTGGACCGTTACACACACGTCAACAGGTGTCAGTCCCATAGCTGGCCGACTTAGCTTCCTTGGCTAAGGTCTCTGACTCCTACTCGGAGTCTACTGCCCAGGCGTCCCACAGATCGACACATGGCAATCCTATTAGCGATCTACTTCCTTGAGTCCCGGTGCTTCCATGCTTCTTCCCAATCTATAAGTAGTGGTCATCCCTCAAGGTAAACCCTGATGCTTTAACGCACTTACAAGCTATCAATTATCACTCACCCTACACGCTCAACTCATTCATCGTCCCACTTTCTCTAAACTGGAGATTGCCTTCTGCTGTCTCTTGACTGTTTACCTTGGGAATCTCACTTAGGCATCGGAGGGTAACCGGGGCTTAGGCGCCCCCTCCTTTGTCTCTTCTCTGTTGTTGCAGGTAACTCAGAGCGTGGATCAACGGGCGATTTCCAACCGTAACAGTTTGGTGCCCACCATGGGGCCCTCATTCGACTGGGTTTAGCGTGCGCATATTTTTTGTTTCAATGGCTCACCGAAGAACTCGAGGACAGACATCGCGCGCCCTTTCTGAGGCATCAGTGCACATGTACAGTCCCGAAAGCACGACGGGGGAGGACCGTGGACCTACACCTCCGGTTCCAGAACCCGCACAAATCCCAGAACCGGTACCACTGCAGGCACCAGCGTCTGCCCTGAGCCACACACCATCGGTAGATTGACCACAGCCTCCTCCCGAGTACGTCACTCGCCAGCAGTTCGATGAGTTGAAGCAGCAAATTGAACAGCTAGCTCAAGCCCTAAGAGGGGCTCGAGCAAACAATTCGGTAGTAGCGGGAGAGAATCCCCAGCCGGTGCCGAATCCCCCACTTCCACCGGAAGCCCCGCAAGCGGTCCATCAGCCAAGGGCGAGGACAGGCCCGGCCAACGCTGTGCCGAACAACCCCCCGGGTGATCAGGCCCCCGGACGTAGCGTAGCTAGGCCCGCCGGTCAGAATCCGCCGCTGCACCAGCGCCAGGCGCCCATAGCGCCGCCTCCTACCGGAGGCCCGGGGTCCTTCCTCGATAACCTCCGGAGGAAAAAAAAATTAATGACGAAACACCCGGTTCTGGTCCTCAGCCTCCGGACACCCCACAGTCTGAGGTCGAGCGGCGTCTACTCGAGATCACATCTCGACTCCAGCAGGTGGATCAAAACAAGGCCGCCCCGCCGAGAACGGCCTACACTGCAACCATGGCGCTCTCGGACAAGAACATGAGGGCACCGCCCCCTGACAACTTCAAGATGCCGATCTTGGACTCCTACCGTGGGAGTACCGACCCCGAGCAGCACATAGACGCTTTCGTCTCTACAACACTATTCTACCCCCTGAGCGACGGCATCATCTGCAGGATGTTTCCCTCGACGCTCTGGGGAGCTGCCCGTACGTGGTTCAATAATCTCCCGGGCAAAAGCATTACCTCGTTCGAACAGCTATCGAACAAGTTCTTGACACACTTCCAAGCAAGCCGAGTGCGCAAGAAAACCTCGTACCATCTATCGACAGTGAAGCAGCAGAAGGACGAGTCCCTTAGGGAATTCATCAAGCGCTTCAACAATGAGGTGTTTGAGATCAAGGACGTTGAGCCCGCGGTCCACATGTCTAGCCTGCAGGCCGGCGTCACCGATCGTCCGCTTTGTTGGTCCCTTGCCAAAAAGCCGCCGAAAAACCTGGACGACCTGCTCGCCAGGTGCGAGAAATATGCCTCTGCAGACGAGACGACTCGGGCGCAGAAAAACAACACCGTGAACAACCTGCAAGCCACTACGAAGCCGGCAGACAAAAAAAGGTCTGAGGCGGCCGACACGGCACCAAGCCTGGGAGACTCTAAGAAGCAGAAGTCCGGAAGGGATCAGACCTACCGGCACCCCTACAAGACATTCGAGTATTACACTCCGCTGAACACCTCGATGACGGAGATCCTCGAAGTAATTAAGAATGATCGAAACCTCCGACCACCACCAAAAGCACTCGGCAGCGGAAGGAATAAGGACCACTCCCGTTTCTGTCGCTTTCATCGCGACTATGGCCATGAGACCGAAGAATGCAAGTACCTCAAAGGGGAGATTGAGAACCTCATCAGACGAGGATATTATGGCAACTTCGTCCGACACGCAGACAGGGGACCACTCCCTGCTCGGAGGGATCGTGGGTTACCACTCCCACCTCCGAGAAATCCACAACCCAACAACTGCCGTGTGGACGCGGGCGACGATCAGAACGCCGCTCGGAGGGACGACAAAGACCCTGATGGTGGGCCGGCTCCTCCCAGGCAGTGGGTCGGCGCCATCGAATTTGGCACCGTCGGAAGCTCGCCAGGAGGGCAGAGAGGAAGAGTTCCAGTAAAAGAAAGACTCGGAGGCCGACAACATGCCCAGTCCGAGTCCATCTCGGCCTCAAGGAGAAGAAAAGCCAAACGCAGGTTTGTCGACAGTCCACCCGCAGAGAACCGACAACGCACATCTATGGGCCTGCGCATCCTTGGAGACAGTGGCGTCTACGCCGTCACCAAAGGACCTCAAGACGAGGGCAAGCCAATCCTCACAATCATAGGAGGGCCCGCCGCCGGGAACACTTCCAATAGGTCCGCAAAGGCGTACTCCCGTATGGTGGCCAAGACGGAGTGGCCATCGAAGAGAACCCAGACCGGAGAAGTCATTACCTTCAGCGACGAAGATCTAGTCAACGTCACAGTTCCCCATGAAGATGCTCTTGTCTTCACGGCCGGGATCGGACACTGCGATGTCGCAAAGTGCCTGGTCGACACCGAGAGCTCGGTAGACATTATATTCTACCATGCATATCAGAGAATGCAGCTGACGGATGATCAGCTCCGTCCCGTCACTTTCGACCTTATCAGCTTCTCTGGGGACCCAGTCACGGTAAAAGGGGGCATTCAGTTGGCTGTCATCCTCGGCCAGAAGCCCAGGCAGCGTCAAGTAATGGTTGAATTCATGGTGGTTGACCGACCATCGGCTCATAATGTCATCCTCGGCAGGCCCTCGCTGAACAAATTGAAGGCCTGTATGTCCACCTACTACTTGGTGATGAAGTTCCCGACTGAGGGCGGAGTCAGAGAGTGCCGAACGGATCAGGACACTTCACGCAGGTGGTACGCCACTGAGCTGAAAAACAATCAACGCGTCCTGAAGTCGGCACAGGTGAACATGATAGATGTTCCCAAGGAACCCTCTCCCAATCGAGGAGAACCCGCAGAAAAACTTCTGCAGATTCCGATTGCGGACGATCAACCGGAGAAAACGTTTCAGGTCGGCTCCTTGTTGCCCGAGGAACAAAGAGAAGAATTGATCGAATTCCTAAGGCAGAACCTCGACGTCTTTACATGGTCGGCCTCTGACATGCCAGGGATACCGAGGGAGGTAATTGAACACTACTTAGCGGTCGACCCGCAGCATAAGCCGGTGCGGAAGAAGAAAAGGAGTTTTGCACCCGCCCGACAGTCAGCCATAGACGAGGAGGTGCAGAAACTGCTGGCGGCAAACTTCATACGGGAGGTCGACTACCCGGACTGGTTGGCCAACGTGGTTATGGTGCCAAAGTCTAATGGCAAATGGTGGATTTGCATAGACTACACCGACCTCAATAAAGCCTGCCTAAAAGACAGCTATCCGCTGACCAACTGATTGATGCCACGGCCGGGCATGAACTGCTGAGTTTCCTTGACGCATACTCCGGCTACAACCAGATAAAGTTGCGGAAGGCCGACGAAGAGTGCACATCCTTCGTCACAAATCAAGGGCTCTTCTGCTATACCGTCATGCCTTTTGGCCTCAAAAATGTAGGAGCCACCTATCAGAGGCTGGTCAACAAAGTCTTCAGAGGACAGATTGGCCGCAACATGGAGGTATATGTGGACGACTTCCTTGTCAAGAGTACAAAATCCAGTCGGCACCTAGCCGACCTTGGTGAAGCGTTCCAAGTCCTCCGAAGGCACAGCATGAAGCTCAACCCCACGAATGCGCCTTCGGGGTTGGATCCGGAAAATTCCTGGGATTCATGGTCTTGCAAAGGGGAATCGAGGCCAATCCCTAAAAAATCAAGGCAATCCTAAACATGGCTGCGCCCACCAGAGGGAAACAGGTACAAGAGCTGAATGGCCGAATAGCCGCACTCGGACGCTTCATGTCCAAGTCTGCCGAGCGCTGCCTCCCTTTCTTCAAAACTCTGAAGGGAGCCGGGAAGTTTGAATGGACCGAGGAGTGCTAGAAGGCCTTCGAAGACCTGAAGGCGTATTTATCCTCGCCCCCCTGCTCGTGAAGCCGAACCCGGGGGACGAGTTGTAATTGTACCTCGGGGTATCCGACCGCGCAGTCAGCGCCGTCATGATAAAGGAAGAGGACAAGGTCCAGCGTCCGATCTATTACGTCAGCAAAGTACTGCTCGACGCAGAAACCAGGTACAAGCCGATCGAGAAACTAGCACTTGCCCTAGTCACCTCCGCCCGGAAGCTCCGCCCGTACTTCCAGGCGTATCCGATATCGGTGCTCACAAACATGCCACTGAAGAAGGTGTTGTCTAAGCCCGATGTATCCGGACGACTGATAAACTGGGCAGTAGAACTCGGCGAGTTCGACATCAAATACGTCCCGAGAACGGCCATCAAGGCACAAGTCCTGGCGGACTTTATAGTCGAAATACTCTACCCGACCAGGATTTTGGGGAACCTCAAGCGGTACCGCCCTCGGAACAAGCTGAAGCCGCCTGGACCCTGAACTTCGACGGTTCCTCCATGGAAAACAATGTAGGGGCAGGAATAATTTTGAGAAGCCCAGAAGGATTTAAAATACGATCCGCTATCAGATTTGGGTTCAGGGCAACCAACAACGAGGCCGAGTACGAGGCTCTACTAGCCGGACTCAGACTAGCCAAAAACCTAGCCGTCTGTCGGCTAGTGATACAGGGCGACTCTCAGTTAGTCATTCGCCAAGCACAAGGAGACTACGAGGCTAAGCAGCCCGAGATGCAGAAATACCTCGAAAGGGTGAGCTCGGCCATCGCAACCTTCCAAAGCGTCGAGTTGCAATATGTCGGCCGCGAAGAAAACGCCGAAGCCGACGAACTATCAAGGTTATCCCTAGCAGACATACATGCAATGGATTCTGCCGTGTACGTGGAATTCTTGGACCATGCCAGCACCTCTGTTGAAGTCGTAGCCCCCGTCGGAGTCGCATCCAGTTGGTACGATGACATATATCAATACCTCCAGACGGGCGCCCTGCCGACTGACAGGAAAGATGCTCGCCGCATCCAAGCCAAATCCCGGCAATACACCATACACAATGATGTACTGTACAGGAAATCTTATACCCTACCACTGCTCAGGTGCCTGCGGTCATACGAGGCCGACAGCATTATGAGAGAAGTCCATGAAGGCATATGCGGCTGACATCAGGGCGGACGATCGCTCTTCTAGAAGATCCTCCGCCAGGGCTACCATTGGTTGAAAATGCATGACGATTGCATCGAGCTGGTCCGCAGATGCAACAAGTGCCAGTTCTATGCACCTGTACAGCATGCTCCGGCTGCGCCATTACAGCCGATTACAAGCCCCCTCCCCTTCGCCATATGGGGTATGGACATCATGGGGCCCTTCCCCCAAGCCACTTATCAACGGAAATACGTCATTGTGGCCATCGATTACTTCACCAAATGGATCGAGGTCAAGGCCGTGGCCAAGATCGACACCCACAAAGTGGAACAATTCTTCCGCCACTCGGTCATGTACAGGTTCGGTGTACCAAGGATCCTTGTGACGGACAACGGAACTCAGTTCTCCAATGCATCCTTCGCAAACTTTTGCGAAGAGTTCCGAATAGACCACAGGTTCGGGTCAGTCGGGCATCCGCAAACAAGCGGGCAAACTGAGGCCACCAACAAAACAATATTGGCCGGCCTGAAAAAGATGGTGGCAGACCAGAAGGAGAAATGGGTCGACATGTTACCCAGTATCGTCTGGTCATACAAAACAACCAGCCGAACACCTACTGGGGAGACGCCCTTCATGCTTGCCTTCGGCATGGAGGCCGTCGTCCCTGTCGAAGTGTTCCATCCCACATTCCGAATGCTGAACTTCAACGAGTGCACCAACTCCGACGACCTACGCACAAATCTTGACAATCTCGAGGATGTGCGCGAGTCAGCGGCATTCCGAATTGCAGACTACCAGTAGACTACTGCTCGGCATTATGACAAGACAGTCCGACTTAAACAATTTAAGGCCGGAGATCTTGTCCTCCGAAAGACTGCAGTCTCCGACCCCACCAACCAGGGGAAGATGGCCAAAAACTGGAAAGGGCCATACCGCGTACTAAGGATAGGACGACCGACGGCGACAAAATTTCGAGGACATGGCATGCCACAAACCTTCGGAAATACTATCAGTAGTCCAGTCTTTTACAAATTTTTCAATTTTTTAATTGTAATATCGGACCCCATGAGGGCATCCGCTCATTCTCTTTTAATACAAGGTAGTATAATTCAGTCAACTTTATCTGTGAGTTCTGCCGGCCCAGCCAATTGCAAACATGGTTGCATATCTTCCTACCAAGGTCCACAAGCAGACCAAGGTAGCATGAAGATCATACTCGTACCTTTCGACCATGGTCCACAAGCAGACCATGATCGCATGAAGGTCGTACCTTCCGACAATGGTCCACAAGCAGACCATGCTCGCATGAAGGCCATATCTTCCTACCAAGGTCCATAAGCAGACCAAGGTAGCATGAAGATCATACTCGTACCTTCCGACCATGGTCCACAAGCAGACCATGCTCGCATGAACGCCATACCTTCCTACCAAGGTCCACAAGCAGACCAAGGTAGCATGAAGATCATATTCGTACCTTCCGACCATGGTCCACAAGCAGACCACGCTCGCATGAAGGATACAATCATAACTCCCTACCACGGTCCATGAAATGGCCAAAGCAACATGGGGGTCGTTTGTACCAAGTGCCCTCAGCTACTACGTGCCAAGCCGACGACACTTCCGGGGAAGGACGACCTTAGCTACTTTGGTTCTTAATTACTACGCAGTCAGAATCGGAGTTGCCTTAGCTACTTTAGTTCTTAATTACTACGCAGTCGGAATCGGGGTCGGAAAGTTTGAATATGCTACTCGGCCTTAGCTGCTTCGAAGAAAAAGAGAAATGGAAGACACAATGGAAGAAAAAGATAAATAAATTTTCATTAATGTGAACCCCAGAAGGGCAATATTACAGATGTACAAAAAATAAAAATAAAAGAATAGTACCTATTCAAGTTTACATTTTTTCCTCGGCGGTCGCAGCAGCCGGGTCTGCCAGATCCTCGGCGGGCAGTGCAAGTTCAGGGAGCTCCACCAGTGGAGTCTGCAGCACCTCGTAGGGGGGAAGGTCATCGTCGGGCGCTGGGGCAGCCTTGGCCTCCTTAGCCGGCTTTGCCAAAACTTCTTCAGTGGCGGGCAGAGCCGCCTCGGACGCTGCGGCATTTAATTCTTCAATCTGGACGACAATCGGAATTGTCGACCAGTTTATCTTGAGGGCCCCCTTGTCCCTCAGCTGATCCCTCAGGAACATTACTCCTCCTCTCGAAGTAGCCGCTGGCTGCCTCCTCGACTTCTTCATCGAATTGGGCCGATGACTTGTACTCGTCAACGGCCCGAGACAACTCGGCCTGGTGTTGCTCCTCGGCTTTGACCAACGCCTCCCTGGCACTCCGAGCATCGTCCTCGGACTTTTTCAGATTCTCTTCCAGCTCCTTCAGGCGCTCCTCCAGCTTCTGCCGGGCTTGCACTTCAGCCTGCAGGTCGCCATCGGTTTTCTTCCGCCCGTCCTCGGAAGCCCGGAGCTTCTCTTCAACGGAGAGCACCTTCTTGCGCTCCGTGTCAAGATCAGCCTTAGCCTTGGTCAATGACTCCTCGAGGGTGCTCTTCTCCTTGACGAGGCCCTCGACCTCCGACGATTTATTTGCGAAGTTCTCCTCAGTGGCCTGCAGGGCCTCGCGTAAGGAGATCTCCAGAACTTCCTTCTCGTCCAGGTCGACATATGCTCGGCACAGTCTTTCGCTAAGCTCGGAGAAGAGGTTCGTAGCCTGCACCAGACGACAATTACCCGGTTAGTACATATGGAAAAACACAACAAAAGCAAGTATCAGGGGCCGATCAATACCTGGACGAGAGCAGTAAACCCACAGGAGTATATTTCCTCGTGAGGCAAGCCGGTCGTGAACTTGATGTCTTCTGGCAAGCGCCACGATCCTGGTTGCCCACTGGCTCATAAAAACCGAGTCCATAGGCCTCAGCTTGAGTGCAGGGTGGAAGGCCGTCGTCATTGCCGTTTGCTTCTCGGCCTGCTGGCGAGCCCCACCTTCGGCTTCTCCCCTGGTGGCTCCGGAGGCCGCTGTCCGATTGGCTACCCTGGGGCTGTCGGCAGCCCCCTTGGTTTTGGAAGCAGTAGCACCCTTAGGCTCGGCTACCGAGGGAACTACCGTCTGGAGGGGCTGGGCGTCCACCATACCTCGGGCAGGCTGAACTTCCTTCGTCGCAGCCTCAGCAGTTCTCCCCTCTCCGCCGTCGAGTCGAGGAGCCGGCCTCTTCCTGTAAATGTCGGCTGGGAGCTCGGCAGCCCACCTAATCTTCTTTTTTGGGGGCTCCTCGGGCATGGGCCCCTTACCCTTGGCCTCTGCCGTGGCAACTGGTCCCCTCCGAGGGTGGGAATCTGCCTCACCACTGACAGACTGAGCTTTGGGTCCCGCTCGGACGTTGACGAGTTGAACCCCCTTTTCGGCATCGGCCTTCCGTTTGGCCATTATCCGAGCGACGATCTTGTCATCCTTGAATTTCACTGCAATAAGAAGTGGTCGAGAACATAAAGCGAGAACAGCACAAGAAAGACCTAATGTTGTTGAACTTACCAAGAAGGCCGTGTCCGGCCAACTGCACGGGATCCGCTAGGTCGGAGAGGTGCACGGTCTCCCCAGCCATCATCTTCTTCAGAGTCGTTCTCTCCTCCGCCGTCAGGAAGGGAATTTTATTGAACCTTGTGGCGTCGACCACCAACTAGACGTTTGATAGAGGGAGAGGTGGACCGCCCGTAGCAGGGCCCACAAAGAAGAACTTGTCCTTCTACCCGTGGATGGAAGAAGGCTTCTGGGAGATGGCCGGGAGCTTCTTCCCGCCCCTCTGGCTAAAGAAGTACCACCCGGTCATGGTCCGAGCTTCATTTAAGCTGGTCAGCCGAAGACCGACCGGAAGAGGTTCACGGTCGGGTCTCGCCAAGGCGGCGGACCGAATATGATGAAGGCAAAGATGCATCGCCACCCATTCGGAGCGAGTTGGGAGGGGGTGCGGTGCCGTCTGTAGAATCTCTACAACCAAGGGGTGGAAGGGGGAACCTAAACCCTGATTTCGGTGTGTGCTCGGATACTCACACGGGGCGGTTTGTCTCGGCCTCGCTGTGCCCGTAAGGCGCCTCGGTAATTTACTGATTCTCGGCGGGGCAACTGGGGAGGCCCGTGGGACCGCTCTGCTCGGAGGACTCTTCTTAGGGCCCTAGATCATCGCGAAGATGATCCGTCGAGGAAGAAGTTTGGGATTGGGTCATTCTTCCGGTCACTCTCACCATACCGGAAGATGTGGCGTTGTTGGAAGAGAAACTACCGAGCATGAACTGAAAGGCGAACGATTAGAAAACTTCTGTTGCGAAAAAGGCGACCGAATGCACGAGGGAAGCTTGAAGGCGGAGATCGGCCGACTCCGAGTGCTCGGGGAACTCCGATCGCAATTGAGGCAAATGGTTGAATGACTGAGGTAGGAAGGTATTTATAGGGCGAGCAACCAAGAATTATCTCTTCGGGTTCCGAACACGCGTTACTGTCCCATTGGCTGCCCTCTGCTACGCCGGGCGCGACGTAACTGATTGACATACACAATGATGGCGCACGTTCTCGAGGCGCTCTGCTCCCTGCGGACGGTCGGATTAATGAGACGATCCGTGTGCGCTGCGTCCTCAGCCGTTCGATGCACTCAATCGATTCCGAGGCAAGTAAGGTTTAATGGCGTTCATTCTCGAGGCGCACTGCTACTCGGTGTCCGTTGGATCGTGGATCGATCCGCATCAAATTGGAAGATCAACGGTTGTACACTCTTGCCTGAACCGAGACTGGCGCCTCGAGCCCCGTGCCTCAATCAATCGTGCAGACGGAACGCAACCGTTTCCCCTTGGGAACAGCCTGTCATTCAATGCATCTGTCCGTCTGATATTCGGCCTCGCACGACGCAGATCTTTTCGGTGTAAGCTTATTGCCCTGTCGAATTCGCTGCATCCGACAGCGCAAGGGGCATCTGTTAGGAGGGAAATGATCCCTCCACTTAAAACCTTACACGTGTCCAGTTGGGCCTTCGGAGTCTGAGCGCTCGGAGTATCTCGCACTCGTCCTCGTGGATTCGGCCTATTGTGCACACGGCCTCTTATGCGCTCGGCCTCCCTGGCAGCGCTCGGATAATCAGTCCTACTCGGCTATAGTTCTCAGACAGCCAGAGTCCTAATGTGATTAGGATTATCTCCGAGGAGTCCTTCTCCCAGTATGATACGACACCGACTATCCCGGTGGACCGTTACACACACGTCAACAGGTGTCAGTCCCAGAGCTGGCCGACTTAGCTTCCTTGGCTAAGGTCTCTGACTCTTACTTGGAGTCTACTGCCCAGGCGTCCCACAGAGTGACACATGGCAGTCCTATTGGCGATCTACTTCCTTGAGTCCCGGTGCTTCCATGCTTCTTCCCAATCTATAAGTAGTGGTCATCCCTCAAGGTAAACCCTGATGCTTTAACGCACTTACAAGCTATCAATTATCACTCACCCTACACGCTCAACTCATTCATCGTCCCACTTTCTCTAAACTGGAGATAGCCTTCTGCTATCTCTTGACTGTTTACCTTGGGAATCTCACTTAGGCATCGGAGGGTAACCGGGGCTTAGGCGCCCCCTCCTTTGTCTCTTCTCTGTTGTTGTAGGTAACTCAGAGCGTGGATCAATGGGCAATTTCCAACCGTAACAGTTAGTAATGCCTAAATCCCTGTAAAGGTAAAGGGAATGATCTTGGGCTAAATCTAACAGTGATAGGAGAATAATGGCCATACATTAAGAATAAAAGTAACTACAAGAAGATAAAGCTATACTCCTGGGTAACGTGGAGGCTCAGAGTGAGATCCACCACAAGTTGATCCATTGCTCCCTGAGCATTAAGAAGATGTTGCAACTTGACGCCACCACTATCTGGGTCGTGAACGGGTAGCGAAAACTCATCTGAGCAAATGCTAAATAATGATAATCAGATTGGAGCAAATCAAAGTAGGTGAACAACCAGACCACCCCAGCCAATCTACCTGGACTACCCAAGTTGCCAATGTTACATCAACACCTCCGAGTCAGGCCATGTACAGTACTAATTGGTAGCAACACTGTACCCCCAGTACCTATTACCTATAACACAGTGCCTACCATATAGCAAGTCCCAGTAACGCACACCCCAGTGCAGAAGCTTGGTGCACAACAAGCAGTATATCAAGGTGGTTACTCTTATAGGCCATCGATGTATGGGATAGCTGCATCATGACAAAATGATCCGACCAAGGATTGAGGAATATTTCCTAAAGATGAAGCCTCAAACGTTTTCAGCAAAGGATCAAATCTATTATGACCTTATAAATAGATAGGTTTATATAGGATGCGGTGCATTATTGACTTACTCTTATGATTATAGAGGATGCACATACCTGATTTTAATTTCTCGTGTCTTGACAGGATACCTTCTTGATTTAACCTGTCAATTAGAGTATAGATCTTGTTTCTTTAGTATTAGTCGGGATTATACCAACCTAAGCCACTCTCATGATCGACAATATGAACAGAGATATGAACTGAACGAACAGTTCAATGTTTAATCATGTTGAGCGTACATCTTCTGATTTATACCTGCTTTACTGATGTACGAAAACTTTCTCCAGATTTATTCTTATAGTCCCTTGACCAATGGCATTATATACACGATACCAGCTATAACCTTGAGGTTATGAGTTATAGAACCTCTATTTTCCAAGTATTTGGACCACCGTGCAACTTAACGACCTTTTGATGTCGGTTAGATTACCACAGATTTACTCCTGATCTTTTAAACCTAAGTTCACTGGATAAAGCCAGTGTTCATCATTATACTAAGTTGAAAGTAGGAAATGAATTACTTTTGGATAAACATTTTGATTCTTACATTTCTCGACATCCATTAATAAGATGTTTAGTGAATAAGGAATTATGGGAAGTAAGATGATTAAATTCAGATTAGATTTTATAGCCAAGGAACCTCAGATGAAGAAATGGAGGATCTGTTTCGAGATTGCTGAATAGATGGATATGGTCATAAAAGAGTGCATGAGCAAAAGTGAAAACTATCAAGAGTAACTAGGAAAGAGTAGATAGCACTCAAGTAAAGTTAAAGATGGCTATATCGGTATGAATTTTGACAAGGCAGAAGATTCCTAAAGGAAAATCTAAGAGTGGATACAAGGATAAAGTCAAAAATCATGGCATTGATAGTATTCAGATTAGTACAAGTAATACTGAGTTATGCCCAATGATAAAGGAAATGATTAAGCAAAGACCAAGACAGTTTGGCAGAATTAATGAAATTTTGAGCATATACCCTAATGCTTAGACTTGGGATATGTAATGAGTAAATAGTCAGAAGATGCTTTTCGAGATATATGATAGAATGATAAAAGAAGGTGTAAGCTAATGAGCTTTTTGGGATATATGAGATTTCAAGCAATAGTCTTTGAAAAACTAAGAGATGAAGGAACTACACAAGCTCTTAAGACCATATACCAGATTTTGCTAGTTCAAGCCCTTTGGACTAGATGTTGTATTGGATGAGTGTTATTAACAATGTTCGAATCATATGGATGGACAGAAGTTGGATGCAACCTAAATCGACTTGAGATGGCAGACTTTGACGTCATCTTGGGAATAGACTGGTTGTCTCAACACTCTACAAGTGTTATGTGCATAGAAGAGGTTATCATTCTAGAGTAAAGATGGCATATAAATTAGTTTTATTGGAAGCATGTTGCCTAAGAAGTGAAAGCTAATCCTCTCTATGCTAAAGGCGAAGAGATGTTTTGAAGAGAAAGAAGTTGGATATATGGTATCTATGGTATACGCTACCAAAGAAGCACCACAGATGGAAGATATTGATGTGATGCATAAATTCTTGATGTGTTTCCAGGAGACTTACCTGGGTTACCATCTGATCATATGACCGAGTTCGTCATCAACTTGTTACCAAGGACGATACTTGTGTCAAAGGTATCTATAGAGTAGTTCCTATGTAGTTGAAGGGATTGAGACTCAACTATGGGAGTTATTAGACAAGGGTTCTAATCGGCTAAGTATTGTGTCACAGGGAGCACCAATGCAATCCGTGAAGAAGAAGGACGGTAGTATCAGACTATGTATGGATTATCGGGAACTAAACAAGCTCACGATCAAGAATCGATATCTACTACTTCAGATCGATGACTTGTTTAAACAGTTGCAAGGAGCAAAGGTATTTTCTAAGATTGATCTTCGGTCAAGAGATCAACAACTGAAGAATTTGGATAGCGATATCTCGAAGATACCTTTAGAATCGGGATTGGACATTATGAGTTCTCGATTATGACGGTTAGATTAACCAATACCCTTACATCTTTTATGGAGCTGATGAACTTGGTGTTTCATGACATGTTGGACACGTTGGTCATAGTTTTCATTGATGATATTTTGGTCATTTCCATGAATGAAGCAACTCATTCGATAGATCTTGGAACAGCTTCACAACAGTTGAGAAGGGAAAAGCTTTATGCCAAGTCCAAGAAATATGAGACCTAATTAAACAAAGTGATCTTCTTAGATTACATAGCATCATAAAAAGGGATTAAAGTGGACCCTATTAAGATAGAAGTAATCATATGGTGAGAAACACCTAAAGAATATTGCGAAGATCAGAAGTTTCTTGGGTTTAGCTGGTTACTACAGACGATTTGTAGAGGACCCCTCTAAGATCGCAATACCTCTTACCAAGCTAACCCGGAAGGGAGAGGAGTTTAATTGGACTGACAAGTGTGAAGAATGTTTCCAAACTCTAAAAAACAAGGTTGAAATCAGCTTCCATCTTGATCGTTCTGGTACTAGGGAAACCTTTTACACTATACATCGAAGCTTTCGAATTGGATCTAGGATGCGGGTTGATGCAAGGTAAATAAGTGATGGCATATGCTTTAAAAAAACTGAAGAAGCATGAAAAGAATCACCTAACTAATGACTTGAAGTTGGCAACTGTAATTCATGCAATCAAGACGTGGAGACATTATCTAGACAAAGAAGAATTTAGATTAAATGGGAACACAAGAGTTTTATTTATCTCTTCACCAGAAAGAGTTGAACATAAGGATAAAAATAGCTGGAATTGCCCAAGGATTTAGACTGTGATATGAAGTGTCGCCCGAGCAAGGCTAATGTAGTAGCTAAGGCCTTAAAGAAAAAGGGAATTATGAAGTCCAAGAAAGGACCCAGTATAAATGTTGCCTTATGTTTCACAGCAATAGATTCAGATTTAGAAGGAGAGTAAAATATAATAGAAACTCGTGAGGATTTAATTGAGTGAGAACTTATGGATGAACTTATGAAGCAATAGTTCCTCGCTTGCGTTCACAACATTAAAGATCATCTCTGAATTCATAGACAAAGTAAAGGTAGTAATTTTGTTAGATCTATATCTAAAAGCGGGGTAAGAAGATTTAGAGAAGGAAAAACCTAACCCTAACTTACTTTGGATGCGGAGACGGTACTCATATGCAGAGGTAGATTCTGAATACCTGAAGATAAAGACTCAGATATCATGAAGAGGATAATGATAAGAGCCCATTGTACTCAATATGCAGGACATCCTGGAGTATCAATATGTATCATGACCTGAAGATATTGTTCTGGTAAAGAGGAATGATAACAAAAATGTGGCTTCGTGCATGTTCCAGTGTTTGAATTATCAGCAAGTAACGGTTGAAAGACAAAGACCAACATGGCTTACTACAACAACCATCAGAGCCGGTCTGGAAATGAAACTGCATTACAATGAACTATGTCACTGATTTGCCACTGACTCTTAGAACGGTTGATGCAGTTTGGGTGATTGTTGATCACCTTAGGAAGATAACTCATTCCATTGCTATACGACCTCGGTATGCTTTGGAGCAGCTAACTAAGCTATATGTGGATTGAATTTACTACCAAGCTACCATGTATATGTTACCTATAAAGCATGGTATGGTAGAAATGTCAAATTCCTCTATTTTGGAATAAAGTTGGTGAATGAAAAATTTTAAGACCTAAGTCTATTGTAGAAACCTGTCGAGTGGCAGACAAGATCAAAGAAAAGGGCCAAGATAGCTCATGTTTGTCAGGAGAGACACCAAGACCTTGAGTTCGCCATAAGTGACAAAGTGTTCTTGAAGGTATCACTTATGTATGGTTTGAAGCAGTTCAACAAGAAGGGAAAGTGGTATCCTATATATGTGTTGGACCTTGTAATGTTTTGGAGAGACATAGAAAAGTTGCATATCAACTAGCATTACCGCTGTCCATGTCTAGTGCGCATGACGTATTTCGCGTATCTCTATTGAACAAGTATGTTGGAGATCCATATCAAAGGTATTGACCACTGATCCACTGGATTAGATAGAAGATTTAACTATTGAAGTGGTACTAGCCTAGTCTACTAGTTGGAAGGTACAACATCTCAAAAACTAGGATAATTATTATATAAAGATAATCTGGCGAAGACAAGACGTGGAGAAGATTGCATGGAAAGAAGAAGATGCAATGCTGAAATAGAATTCCCACCTAAATTTAAATTTTGAGGACAAAATATATTTTTAAAGATGGGGGAGTTGTAAGATCCGTACGTTCAAATTTCAAGGACAAAATTTCTTTTAAGGGTGGTGGAGTTGTATGACCCACACGCCATGAACCCGATCTAACCTTACATTTCATGTCGTGACCAGTATACATATCATGCTCGAGCCAAGTGGACCAAGTGCGTGAAGAAACCCAAGACCTAATATTAAATTTAACTCAAAAACAGTCAAAATGAGGGTAGAGTCTCATGCCTAAACAGGTAGGGTCAACCCCACCTCAACAGAAGTCCAACCCATGACTTTTTGGTCGTGGGGTCACATGGGTCTCTCGGATTATGCGACCTTAGCATCGACCCTAGCATCGACCCTAGGAAAACAGCACGAACCGAAAATTAGGAAACTTTCCTAATTTCAAAGGGTACCTATCCTAAACTCAATGGGACTTATTTTGGGAGGTTTTCCTCTATAAATATGATGTCTCTTAGGCTCTTTCACTCCTTTTGAAACCCTAATTGAAAGTGAGAGAAAGAGAAGAGAAGGAAGAGAAGGAAGAGAAGGAAAAGAGAAGGAAAATTGGAGAAGAAGGCTAAGGAGAAGAGTTTCTGAGGAATCTCTGAATTCAGCAAATATAAGGTATGAAAACATTCTCTATGAATTGTGTAAGACCCTAGAATAGTTTATAAAGAGGGTAGGATCTAGGAGAAACCCAAGTCATCTATCCATGGGTAATTTCCAATGAAATCCATGGAGGGAATCATTGTAAACAAAGTAAAGGAAGTAACTTGGAGTTTTGAGCCATAGAACAATCATAGAATGGACCATGAAAGTAAGCCAAAGGATCCAAACATGAAAGAGTGGACTGTAGGATGAAAAGTCGACTCAAACTACATATGGTCGCACTTAGGTTCGACTGGTAACTAACCCTACCAGACCATAGGATCGACCCCAAGCTCTCGGGAAGTCCAGGGAAGCTATGGTCGCACCTAGGGTCGATGGATAACCGACCCTATGATCGACCCTATACCCTGGGGTCTCAGATACCTGCGACCCTTCCTGCGACCCATCCTGTGACCCTAGCAGTACAGCATGCTTAAAACTGTTGGAATTAATTCTAATTAAAATCTATCGACTTGTTAGGTTTTTCTAGTGATATAAAGGTGATTCTTAAAGCTTGAAAGATGATCTACACTTAAGCAAAGGTGAGGGAACAAGACCTAAACTAATTGGCTAATAAAAAACTATTTTCGTTCATTGAGTCCAATTCCATGTATGATTCTATGATTGTATGATTGTAATGTGCATATCACATGTCATCTACTATTCCTGTTATTATTGTTCATGCATATTTAATTCCGTTTATTTACAATATGATGATGATGATGATGCTAGGAATAGGCATGTGAATGTTTGTGTTGGTTAGTGTATTTGTTGCGAGTGGGGCATCAGGGGAAGTGTGATGCGGTGTGGTCCTAAGCACTTTAGCCCTAATTCTACTCAAGTCTTGTCCACTAACATCGTTGTATCGCCATTACCTTAGCAGAACTAATTACGTCGTAGGGCATCAGGGGAGGTGTGTCACACCCTATTTCCGCACTATTCGGAATGGTGTGATGAACCGCTAACAAACCAACCGTTCAACCAGGATCTCGAATAGGCTATATCCGTGTTATCTAAACCCCATACATCCACATTCATAATCAGAGTAAATACACAATAGCGGAAGTCTTATAATAAAATGAACTGAGAATCTATTTGATATTAAAATTTAAATAACAAATTATTCTGTATCAACTGAGACATAATTAATTAAATACCAAATACATGTCTTTAATAAATCCAAATAAATAAACCAAAAATCTAATTGAATACACATGAGTTGCACTCGCAAGTGACGTCATGTGTATCCACTTCATCTTCCACTTCCATCGCCGCTACATTCCCGTATGCTGAAACATTTACATAATCTTCAACGATAAAACCTGCATCATCAACTAAAAATATTCGACGTCGAGGGGTGAGCACACATCATGGCTCAGTGAGCAAACAAAACAATGCAACAATACAAATGCAAGCAATCAATTCATATCTTTGGTCTGGTTTATAGTTTGCACTGTGCTATAGAAAGGATAGGTGGCTGCCGCACCTCTATACACAAGTGTGTGGATACGCCCAATGACTCCTGCACTGTCGCCCACAACACCCAAAATGGCACAATATACACCCCATGAGAACGGCATGGCTGTACCGGTTGATACCATACTAACAAATAAACCCCTGCTGGCTAGGGTTACAAACTGGGCTCGCAACTATCCAATCCTAATGCCAAACAGTGTATCCAAGGCCTCACCCCAGCATCCCTCAGAACATCCATAGAGATAGAGCTAAGCCCCCCGGTAGAGTCAGAGACTACAAGGACCGTGACCACCTCCCCTGATGCTCTACGACATAATTGTTCTCCTAAGGTAATGGCGATACAACGACATCAGTGGACATGACTTGAGTAGACCATAGCACAATATACACCCCATGAAGAACGGTCATGGTTGTACCGGTTGATACCATTCCTACCCTCACCATATACACTGGCCAAACACAAACATTCACATGCCTAATCCTATCATCATCATCATCATCATGTTATAAACAATAAAGTAAATATGCATGAACAAATAATAGAAATATTAGATGACATGTTAAATGCACATACAAGCATACACGCATAGAATCAATATGGCATTGGACTCAAGAAGTAAAACGGTCTATTATTAACCAATTAGTTTAGGTCTTGTTCCCTCACCATAGCTTGCTAATTGATACTTTTTCAAGCTTTAGAATCACCTTTATAATGTTATTATATTGCTAGAAGACCTAACAAAGTTGATAAAATTTAATTAGAATTTATTCAGAATTTAAAAACCATTCTGTTAACTAAGGGTCGGAGGTAGGGTCGGAGTCCTGATCGACCCTGGGTGCGACCCTCCCCAAAATCTGAACTTCTCGAACACTGAGGGTCGATACTCAGGATCACCTAGGGTCGGATGGTCATCGACCCTCTGTGCGACCCTCGATGTACTTTGGTCAATTTCCCTCTTTTAGTCCATCCTTCGTGTTTGGGGTCCCATGGTTTTTCTCC
>CM053274.1:20694372-20882980 GCA_028583415.1 Protea cynaroides
CCTTCGCATCCACCTTCCGATATGATGGAGATATTGCGTGAGCTCGGGGATGCTCAGCGCAGGTCTGATTTGAGGATGGATGAGCTGTTGGCTGCTCGGCACGCATCGACGCGCGGATGGGAGAGCTTCTAGAGGTGCGGCGTGGCGACCGATCGAGGATAGTCGGTCTCACGGCTAGTCTACGGGCGACCCGGACCCGGATAGCCTGGTTGACTAGAGTCTATCTTGAGGACTACGACGAGAGACCATGAGGCACCGCCTCCTCCTTCGCCTCCGCTTCCCGAGTGTACTTTTATTTTTTCTTTGTACTACAGAGTAACTGTCCGGGTTGTGGACTGTACTCTGCTTTAGCGATGTATATACGTTTTGTTTCTCTCACTCATTGTATGTAACTTGTTTTCCCTTTAATAGATGCATTATTCTCTTTTTAATTTTGTTTTAATCATCACTTGTTCTTACAGTGTGTTTGTATTAAAGCTTTTAATTTATCCTATCTCAGTTCACAATGGTCTTGAATGTGTGTCAGTTCGGCGGGCAAGGCCTGAGACGCTCTGATACCAAGTTGTCACACCCTAATTTTGGTCTAACCAGAATGGTGTGATGAACCGCTAAATAAACCAACGGTTCAACCAGGATCTCTAATAGGCTATCCCCGCGTTATCCAAACTTTCACACATCCATAATCATAATCAGAGTAATACACAATAGCGGAAAATTTATAACAAAATGAACTGAGCAACTAAGATGATATCATTAATTTAATAGAAAATTATTCTGTTTTCAACTGAGACATAAATATTTAAATACCAAATACATGTCTTTATAAATCCAATGAAAGAAACCTATAAAAATATCTAATCAAATACACACGAGTTACACTTGCAAGAGGAGTCGTGTGTATCTACTTCAGCTTCAGCGTCCATCGATGCCACGTTCCCGTACGCAGACGCATTCACATAGTCTTCAACTGTATAACCTGCATCATCAACTAAAAATATTTGACGTCGAGGGGTGAGCACACAACACGGCTCAGTGAGTAGCCAAAACAATGCAACAATACATATGCATGCAAAAAGTCAATTTATATCTTTGGTCCGGTTTAAAGTTTACAGTATGCTATAGAAAGGTTGAAGTAGCCAAAGGTCGCATTTATTGACTCCGCCTCTATACACGAGTGTGTGACGTTACCCGAAGATCACGTTTATCGTCAACTCACATGCACCCAACCATGAACATTATATAACAAAGGTTACGTTTATTGCTATATAGTGCCATACCAACACGTAAGCCCCTGTTGGCGAGGGCTGCAAATTGGGCTCGCAACTAACCAATCCTAATGCCAAACAGTGTATCCAAGGCCTCACCCCAAAGATCCCTCAGAATGTCCATAGAGATAGAGCTAAGGCCCCCCGGTAGAGTCAGAGACTACAAGGACCGATACCACCTCCCCTGATACCCTACGACATAATAGTTCTGCTAAATTAATGGCGATACGACGATGCCAATGCACAAGACTTGAGTTAGAGATAGAGCTAAAGTGCTGAGACCCGCCAAAGGTTAACGTTTATTGACGTTCTCATTACACCTCCCCTGATACTTGCTCGCATCAAGCACATCAACCACACACATACAAGCACATGCCTATTCCTATCATCAACATCATCATCATGTTATAAACGATAAAGTAAATATGCATGAACAAGTAATAGAAATATTGGATGGCATGCTGTATGCACATTACAAACATATTCGCATAGAATCAAGCATAGCATAAGACTCAAAAATATAAAACAGTTTATTATTAACCAATTTAGTTTGGGGTTAAGGTTCCTCACCTTAGCTTGCTAAAAGATACTTTCCAAGCTTTAAAATCACCTTTATACTGTTATTATATTTCTAGAAGACCTAACAAAGTCGATAGAATTTAATTAGAATTAATTCAGAATTTAAAAACCATTCTGTCAACGGGTCGAGAGGGTCGATGCTAGGGTCGATGGGTCTATCGACCCTCCCCTCTTCTGGACTCCCGAATGCTGAGGGTCGATGGTCATAAACACCTAGGGTCGGATGGCCTATCGACCCTGGGTGCGACCCTCGGTGCACTCTGGTCCAATTCCCACTTTTAAATCCATTCTTCGTGTTTGGGGTCCTATGGCTTGCATCCTACATTCATTCAACATTCATTCCATGGTCTAGAACCATGTATAATCCATCTAAATAGTTTTCATGCATCCTCCTATGGTTTTCCATGAAAACCTAACCATAGCTTAATGGTTTGGGTTTCTCCGAGATCACATTCTTACTAATTACTACCCTAAGGTCTGTTGAAACTCATAGAATTGGTATCCATACCTGAGAAGGTTAATCTTTCACTGAAACTCTTCTCTTTTGGCTTAATTTCTCTTCCTTCCCTTTCTTCTTCCTCTTTCCTTCTCCTCTCTTTCTCTCAATTCGATTAGGGTTGTGAAAGGAGTGAAAGTGGCTTAGGGACGTCCTTTAAATAGACTAGGAACATCCTAAATAAGTCCCATTGAGATTTGGAAAGAATCCCAATCGAAAAATATAGAAATTTCCTAATTTCTATATTCGGCTGAAACCGAGGGTCGATGGGAGGGTCGATGATCCCGTCGACCCTAGGGTCTTAAGCTGTCCGACGCTCCCTTCAAAACCGAGGGTCTGACTTTCTGTTTTGGGAGGTCCGACCCTGCTTAGCTGGGTGTGCGACCCTCCCCTAATTTTAAATGTTTTTGGGTCGATTTTATACCTGGGATCTCGATCTCCTTCATGCCCTTGGTCCATTTAACTCGACCATGATGGGTAAACCTGGTTCAAGGTGGTAAGACCGGGTTAGATTGACACGGGTCTTACATCAGCAGTCTGATCGAAACTCGTTCCATGAGTGGTTGGTACTACTTCAGCCAGAGGGACACGAAGAAGCTCCCTCTGATCTCCCAAAAGCCTTCCTCCATACATGGGTGGAAGGAAAAAAAAAATTTATTGGTTCCCAGCTAGGTGGCCTGGTGATCCCTCTGTCTAATGCCTAGTGGTTGACGTGTCTGGGTTCAACAAGAAGCCCGCTCTGACCACAATGGAAAGACACTTCTTTTGAAAGGTGAAGGAGGGACAGACTGTCCCCTACGCCGACCTGGTAGACCCCCAGACTCTAGCCAAGCATGACCTACTAGGTGAGTTTTATATAGTAGCTGTTAAACTCTGATCAGATCATTACTGTTAGTACTGACCATGTTGTTTTCTTGTTGCAGTGAACTTCTCGAACGACCAGTTGGTGGCTTGAATTCTGCTCAAACGGGCAACAGAGGCAGGCAGGTCAACTGCTCCAAGGGATGCCCAAGCTGGTGGGGTTGTCATTCAGTCAACAGGGGCAGCCGAGGACCCCAAAGGAAGGGGGTCGGCTTCGATAGAGGGACCCAAGAAGAAGATATGGTCGGCCCAGGAGCTACCGGTCGACATTTACATAACCTGACCAACCATGAAGGTTGGTACGAGGAAGGACTACTGGATGGGACCCAAGGTAAAGGAAGCCTCATCCCGCCAAGTTGCTGAAATGGTTGATCTGACCCAGTGGGCCTATCCAAAGGGTCTAGGGGACACCACCCAGCCCGGTGGGGAGGACCCCAAGAGACAGTATGAGGCGACTATGTTTGCCCCCCAGCCCGTCTTGAAGAACAATGACTTGGTTTTTAAGAGTACGCGCATGACGAGGCTCATGCTAACCTAGAACCTTCTTCTAGAGGATATTTCCTTCACCGTTTCCCTAGAGATTGGGGACCTATTGAAGGGAATCTTCCTCAATGCTGCCCAGGGAAGTCACGACCCAATTTCTTATTTCTATCTCCTTTTCTCCTTTTTGAGCAAGTTTACTTACTGAGCTGTTCATTTTTTCTTATAGGATGACAATCTCGTGGCCAAGCTATGCTAGAAATCCACGTCCATGAGCTTTGAGCTAGGAGAGTTGAGGGTATCGAAGGATGTCTGCCGAAAAGCCCTGAAGAATATCGAGGAGCACCTCCGTGAGAAGACCTCTGAGGAAAAGGGCCTCATTGAGGAAAAGGCCAACCTCTGGATGTCCCTCGACAAGGAGGAGAAGTCCCTCTCGGAGGAGCACGAAAGGGTGTACCAGGAGGAGGTGAAACTCCAAGCAACCAAAGATGCCACACGCACTGCCGAAGCTGAGGCTGAGTTAGCTAAGGAGGCCTTGGCCAACGTGGAGGCACTCTAGGGTGGGATCTGGGAGCAAGCAGTGGCTGACTATGAGAGATCTACTGAGCATGCAGACAACCTGGAGGAGGCTCTGAGCGGGTTCTTCTAGAAGGGGGCTACTACTTTAAGGGGTAGCTCGACCGCAAGGGTGTTGTAGTCGATTACTCTGACATCCTGATCCTGGCCGAGTAGGAAGGAATGGTGGCGACCGAATGAGAGGAGGCTGAGGACATGCTAGAGGATGACCTGTCGGCCTACGAGGTGTCCCAGACGCCGATCATGGATCTCCTTGTTGTAACCTTACCTAGCGAAGCCCCTATGGACCTTGCTGCCAAGGACGGACCTGCTTAGGGTTCTGAAGTGTCTTTAGCCCTGTGTGGCTATAGGTTCTTGTTTGTAAAGTCTTGCTCTACTGTGGGTTCATTATACTGCTGCCCCTTGCAGGATTTTAATGGAATTCATTTTTCTTTCGAAACGTTCTTGTTCTCTCATGCTTATTCATTACTTTACTTCTCTTTATATCGTACCGCCCCATACCCCTGAAGTGTAGTCGGCCTAAATGTTGAGCAGGCCGGGGGCACTTGTTGTCTACGTAAATTGGCAAAGGCATGGGGAATGTGAGAAAGTACCCCTGAGCAATTTTCCCTTTGCACAATATTATTGTGGCTGGTTCGATACGTACCACTGAGTGGTTTGTGTGCTACTCATACCTGCTTGTGGGTATGAGCAGACAGATGTTAGTAAGGTCTGCATGCTAGTCATATCTGTCTATGAGTATGAATAGGCAGCGTTACTGAGAACCAACATCCTACTCATTCTTACAAGTGGGTATGAGTAGGCTGTGTCAAGTATGGTTTGCATGCTACTCATAGCTGCTTGTGAGTATGGGTAGGCAGATGCTGGTGAGATCTACGTGCTAGTCATACTTGCTTGTGGGTATGAATAGGTAGAGTCATTGAGGGTCGACATGCTACTCGGACCTGCTTCTGGGTGTGAGTAGGTTGGCTGGGCCGGATGGAACAATTGTGAAGGGATCTGTGAAACATAATTGCTCTTGTGTGTGGATGCAACTGAAAGACTTCCTATATTAAAATGATATCTGGGAGGATGCCCTGGGGCTTCGTCTTACAACTGAGACTACTTGCTATAAAAGGGAAAATTAAATAACGGGCCTAGATAGGTCAGCCGACTCAATTGAAAGAAACCTACTTGATGTAAAAGCTAAGTAAAAAAGTAGTAAAATAGGTTGGTGCCAAAGAAGGCTCACTGGTAGTACTTGCGAAGATTAGAGGTATGCCAAGTGTAAGGGATCTCTTCCCCTCCGATGTCTCACCATAATTCTAAACCGACTAGAATGGTGCAAATGAACCATCCATAGACCAACGGTTCAACCAGGAACTCGTATAGGTCGTGCCCATTCGATTAAATCAGATACATTCCATAAGCAAATCAGAGTAAATAAACTATAGTCAAAGTCTTTAATACTAATTAATTGAGAATCTGACAGTGATAACATAATTAAGTATCCAATTATCTCCAATATACATGAAGACATAAAATAAAGTAAAATAATCAATTACATGTTCCCATAACTAAACAACTAAGCTAATAAAAAACACATGAGTTGCACTCGCACGGCGAATCATGCGCATCTTCTTCAGCTTATACGTCCATCGTAGCAATGTGTCCATACGTCGGCGCATTCATATATTCTTCAATAATAGGACCTACATCAAGAACTAAAAATATTTGATGTTAAAAGGGTGAGCACACATCACGGCTCAGTGAACAAACAAAACAATGCAACAAACATATCCATGTATTCTGTTCATATCTTTGGTCTAGTTTTTAAGTTTGCAACATGCTATAGAAAGGTTTGGTGGCCACCGCACCTCTACACACGAGTGTGTGAATCCACCTAATGGATCAAACACCATTGCCGTCCCATGGAGATAGAGCTAAAGTGTCCAGATCAAACACTGCCAACACTACCCTAGATGCCCTACCCATACCAACAGGTAATCCCCTATTGGTAAGGGCTTGCAAACTGGGCTCACAACTAACCAATCCTAATGCCAAATAGTGTATCCAAGGACTTACCCTAGCATCTCTCAATACATCCATAGAGATAGAGCTAAGGCTCCCCGATAGAGTTAGAGACCACACAGTCCGAGACCACCTCCCCTGATGCCCTATGATGTAATAGTTCTTCTAAGGTAATGGTGAAATGACGATGTTAGTGGGCAAGACATGAGTAGAGATAGAGCTAGAGTCTGGTGACGAGGTCAAAAATCACCATGCAATGTCCTCCCCTTGATGCTCCACTCGCATCCAACACACCAACCACACACATATATTTACATGCCTATTCCTAGCATCATCATCATCATCATGTTATAAATAAATGGAATTAAATATGCATGATCAGTAATCGCATGAATATTAGATGACATGTGAGATGCACATTACAAGCATACAAGCATAGAATCAATCACGGCATTGGACTCAATAAAGTAAATAGGTTATTATTATCAATTTAGTTTATGTCTTGTTCCCTCACCTTTGATCGATGGTTGTTCCTCTTCTAAGCTTTGTAAATCAATTTTGGACCAATTGGAAACATAATAAATTTATGGATTCTAAGTTTGAGTTCATATTCATTAATTACAGTGTTTAAATGTCCCATCTGGAATCAATCAGACCTCCAGAAGCTGAGTGGTCGCAGGTGTGGCTGCACCTGTGGTTTCAGTTTCTACGATCATAGGGTGTGCCGTTGATACGTGTGGACGCATATCATGCAACCACACACATGAGACCACACCCTCCCTGGAAAGTTCCCAAGGGTGTGTGGTCGACACGTGTGCCTCGTGTGGTCGACCATATGTCACACCCCAATTCCATACTATTCAGAATGGTGTGATGAACTGCTAATAAACCAACAGTTTAACCAGCATCTCTAATAGGCTGTATCCTTTTAAAATAAACCATACACATCCACAACCATAATTAGAATAAATACACAATAGCAGAAATCATAATAATAAATGAACTGAGGAATCTAACTACGATAATCATAAATAAAATATCAAATTATGTTGTATTATCCGAGACATAAATAAATAAAATATCAATTATATTTTCTTAATAGTTCAAATAAAATCTAATCGAAAACGCAGGAGTTGCACTCGCATGAGGAGTCATGCGTCTCCATTTCAGCCTCCATTGCAGCAACGTACCCGTACACAAAAGCCTTCATATAGTCTTCCACAGTGGTACCTGCATCATCGACTAAAAATATTCGACGTCGAAAGGGTGAGCACACATCATGGCTTAGTGAGCAAACAAAATAATGCAACAAACATATGCATGCATTCAATTCATATATGTGGTCTGGTATATGAGTTTACAATGTGCTATAGAAAGGTTCGGTGGCCGCCTCACCTCTATACACAGGTTGTGTAAGCCCACCCAACGGATCAAACACCATTGTCGTCCACATCCACCGCAACATGGAACAAAGATAGAGCTAAAGTATCCGGATCAAACACCGTATAACACCTCCCCTGATGCCCTACCCATAGCAACACGTAAGCCCCTGCTGGCGAGGGCTTGCAAACTGGGCTCGCAACTAACCAATCCTAATGTCAAACAGTGTATCCAAGGCCTCACCCCAGCATCCCTCAATACGTCCATAGAGATAGAGCTAAGGCCTCTCGGCAGAGTCGAAGACTACACGGTCTGGGACCACCTCCCTTAACGCTCTACAATGTAATAGCTCTGCTAAGGTAATGGCGATTGGACGATGTCAGTGGACAAGACTTGAGTAGAGATAGAGTTACCCGGATCAAACACCGCATAACACCTCCCCTGATGCCCCACTCGCATCAAGTACACTAACCACACACAGTCATTCGCATGTCTATTCCTAGCATCAACATCATCATCATGTTATAAATAAAATAAAATTAAATATCCATGAACAATAATAGCTGGAATATTGGATGATATGTTGAATGCGCATTACAAGCATACACGCATAGAATCAGTCATGGCATTGGACTCAAGAAAATAAAAACAGTTTATTATTAGCCAATTTGTCTAAGTCTTGTTCACTCACCTTTGCTTGAGTGTAGATCCTCTTTCAAGTTTTACGAATCACTTTTATATCAATAGGAAAACCTAACAAGTCAATAGATTTTAGTTAAAAGTCATTCCGACAATTTTAGGCTTGCTATTAAGTGAGGGTTGCAGGGTGGGTCGCAGGTAGGGTAGCAGTTTACTGAGACCCCTAGGGTAGGGTCGATGCTAGGGTCGGATGTTCCATCGACCCTGGGTGCGACCATCCCATCCCTGGACTTCCCGAATGCTGGGGGTCAATCCGGTGGTCTGGTAGGGTCGATTCCCAATCGACCCTACGTGCGACCCCCCGTGGTTTGAGTTGAGAATTTCATTCTACAGTCCATTCTTTCATGTTTGGGTCATATGGCTTACTTCCACAATCCATTCTATGCTTGTTCTATGGCATAAAACTCTAGGTTTCTTCCTTACTTTACCTACCATGATTTCCTCCATGGATTTTCATTAAAATCCTCTCATGGATGGATGATTTGGGTTTCTCCTAGACCATACCCTCTTCATAAACTATTCTAAGGTCTTAAATCATTAATAGAAAACATACCCATACCTTTGGTATGTTGAGATTCAGAGGTTTCTCTGAATTCTTCACCTTAGTCTTCTTCTCCAACTTTCCTTCTCTTCTCCTTCTCTTTTCTTTCTCTCACTTTCAATTAGGGTTTCAAAAGGAGTGAAAGAGGCTTAGAGACATCCTATTTATAGAGGAGAACCTCCCAAAATAAGTCCCATTGAGATTAGGAAAGAATCCCCTTGAAATTTGGAAATCTTCCTATTTACGGTCTCTGTCGGCAAAGAGGGGGTCGATGATCCCGTCGACCCTCAGGTCTAAATTATCTGACCCCCAGTTAAAATATCAGGGGTTTGACTTTCTAATGAGGGGAGTCCGACCCTTCCTATCTTGGCATGCGACCCTGCCCTCTATTTTATTGTTTTTTTGGGTCAGTTTAATGCCTGGTTTTGCTATTTCCTTCACGCACTTGGTCCATTTGGCTTGACCATGATAGGTAGACCTGGTACAAGGTGGTAAGACCGGTTAATTCGATACGGGTCTTACAACTCCCCCTGCTCATAAAAATTTTGTCCTCGAAATTGTACTTACCTTCCGAGTCGAATAGATGAGGGTATTGCTTTCGCATAGCATTATCTTCTTCCCAATTGATTTCTTCTATATCTCTGTTTCTCTAGGTGACTTTAATATAATAAATGTCACGATTGCGTAGTCGTTGCACCTTTCGACTGGTGATTTTAGTTGGTGCTACTTCAAATGTCAAGTCATCAGTCATATCAGGTAGATCTACTGTTAAAACGTGTGTTGGATCTCTGACATACTTCTTCAATAAAAAGATATGAAATACATCATGCACACTTGACATAGATGGTGGTAGTGCTAACTGGTAAGCCACTTTTCCATGCTTAGCTAGAATCACATATGGTCCGACATATCTCCGACTTAGTTTTCCTTTCTGTCTGAACCGTTTCAAACCTCGCTTAGGTGACACTTTGAGGAAGACCTTATCACCTACGGCGAATTCAAGGTCTCGGCGTCTAGTATCTGCATATTTCTTCTGACGATTCTGAGCCGTTCTTACTCTTTCCTTGATAATGTCAACTACTCGACATGTCTCTTCAACAAATTCCGGTCCAACAATACTACGTTCTCCAACTTCATTCCAAAACAAAGGAGTTCGACACTTCCTGCCATATAGTGCTTCATAGGGTGACATCTGTATAGTAGCCTGATAGCTATTGTTATAGGCGAACTCAATCAGTGGTAACTTTTCATCCCATGATCCTTCAAAATCAATTACACAAGCTCGGAGCATGTCTTCTAGAATCTGAATGGTGCGCTCCGATTGTCCATCTGTCTGAGGATGGAATGCTCTACTGAACTTCAATGTTGTACCCATAGCCTTCTGCAATCCTTCCCAAAAGTTTGAAGTAAATCTTGGATCTCTGTCAGACACAATGCTTTCAGGTACGCTGTATAATCTGACAATGTTATCCACATACAACTTAGCTAACCTCTCCAGTGTATACTGAGGTCGTACAGCTATAAATCGAGCCATTTTAGTCAGTCGGTCTACAATCACCCAAACTGCATTAACTACTCGGGGAGTCAATGGTAACCCTGTGACGAAGTCCATAGTGATGCAGTCCCATTTCCATGCTGGTTCTGGTAATGGCTGTAACAGTCCTACTGGTCTTTGTCGTTCAGCTTTTACCTTCAGACAATTTAGGCATTGAGACACGAACATTGCTATATCTGCTTTCATTCCTCTCCAACAATATAATTTCTTTAGGTCATGATACATTTTTGTACTTCTAGGGTGTATCGAATAGGCGGTGGTATGGGCTTCCTTCATTAGTCGGTGTCTAATGTCCAAACTTTCTATTTTAGGTACAGATATTCTTCCTTTGTACTTTAGTACCTTTTCATCATCTAAGGTGAACTCAGGAATAGTCCTACCTTTTTCGATGTCTTCTTGTACCATTCTTAGATAAGGGTCTGATTCAATCTCTCTTTTCACTTCATCAAGTATATCGGGTACAATCTTCAATGTGGCAAACAAATTTGCAAACCGATGGATAAACCCTTAGTTGGTTGATTCACCCGGTGCATCAATCACAAACTGCTCATTATCGTAATTGAATACTTTTTTGGTAGTACACAGTGCAGCAGTGGTGCTAACCTCCCCTTGAGATTTCATCATTGCCATGCAACCACATTAGCTTTCCCCGAATGATACTAGATATCACAATCATAGTCTTTCAATAGTTCCAGCCATCTTCTTTCTCTAATATTCAACTCCTTCTGATTAAACAGGTAAGTAAGACTCTTATGATCTGATTTAATCTGAAATTTCTCTCCGTACAAGTAATGTCTCCATATTTTGACAACATGGACTACTGTCGCTAATTCCAAATCATGAGTGGGATAGTTCTTCTCATGTGACTTCAATTGTCTTAAGGCATAAGCAATTACTTGTTCCCCTTGCATAAGTACACATCCTAATCCCAATCCTGATGCATCAGTGTACAAAATAAATGGCTGTCCTAGAATCGGAATGGTCAGGATTGGAGCTGATATCAATCTAGCCTTCAATGTTTGAAAACTCTTCTCGCATTTATCAGTCCACACAAACTTTTCGCCCTTCTTAGTCAAACTGGTAAGAGGTACAAAAATTCAGAAATAGTCTTTCACAAATCGTCGATAATACCCAGCTGGACCTAAGAAACTTCTAATTTTTGCAACGCTCTTCGATGCTTCCCACTTCACAATAGCTTCTATCTTCCTAGGATCCACTTTAATTCCTTCAGCAGATATAACATGGCCTAGAAAAGCGACTTCCTTTAGCCAAAACTCACACTTTGTAAATTTGGCATAGAGCTTCTCCTTCCGTAATCGCTACAGAGCGACGTTTAGATTCTTTATATGAGTTTCCTTGTCCTTGGAGTAGACCAATATATCATCGATGAATACAATAACCGACGTATCTAACATATCGTGGAATACCCAATTTATAAGTTTCATAAAGGTTGCTGGTGCGTTCGTCAATCCAAAAGACATGACAAAAAATTCCCATATCTGGTCCTGAATGCTGTCTTGGGGATATCAACGTCCTTAATCTTCAACTGATGGTAGCCTGACCGAAGATCGATCTTGGAGAACACTTTGGCACCTTGCATCTAATCGAATAGGTCATCGATCCGAGGCAATGGATACCGATTCTTGATTGTCAGTTTATTCAGTTCTCGGTAATCTATACACAATCGAACACTACCGTCCTTCTTCTTCATGAATAATACTGGCGCTCCCCATGGTGATATGCTAAGTCGGATGTAGCCCTTGTCCAGCAGTTCTTGTAGTTGTACTTTTAATTCCTTCAATTCAATAGAAGCCATTCGATAAGGTGCTTCAGATACTGGTGCGGCTCTAGGTATCAGATCAATAACAAACACTGTAGCGCGGTCGGGTGGTAGTCCTAGTAGTTCTTCAGGAAATACATCTGGATAGTCACGCATGACATCAATATCCTCCATTTGTGGTGCTTCTTTGGTAAGATCGACCACAGATACTAGATACCCAACTACTCCTTTCTCAAGGCACTTCTTAGCCATTAATGCAGAGAGTATGAGCTTTCATTTACGGGGAAGTTTGGTTCCTGAAAAACTGAACTCTGCTCCTTCCTTGTCTTTAAATGTCAGCTTCTTTTCGGCACACAATAGGTTTGCAAAATGCTGAGCTAACCAGTCCATTCCCAAGATGACGTCAAAGTCTGTCATCTCAAGTTGAATCAAGGTTGCATCCAAAGTCTTTTCGTCAATAAGAACTGGACATGGTCCATAACCTTTTTCTTGTTCCACTTCTAATCCCATAGGCGATTGTACAAGCAGTTTGTAGTCTAAGGATTTGAGGGGTAGATTTTACTTCTTTCCAAACGACACAGATATAAAAGAATGAGTATCTCCTGAATCAAAGAGTACTCAGGCTTAAATGCCATTAATAGGTACGATACCTATGATTTGTTTTGATTTAGTATACATGCTCACATAATGTAACACAAAATGATAAGATTCAGGTCGTATATGTGACCACATCGGGCGATGCGGCAGCATCCTCAGATGTAACCGCGTAAACTCTGCCTTGTTGTAGTTGCTTCTTGGGCCTAGGACATTCCAAGAAATAATGTCCCATTTGATTGCAGTTATAGCATTTTAACCCTTCATTATTTGGCTTTTGTTGCTGTTGAGCTGCTGAAGTAGTCTTGGCTGCAGCATTGAAACCTTGAGTACGGAAGGGTTTGAATACCTTGGTGTTCCCTCCGTTGTAAGAATTTCCATTAGGCCTTTTGATTCCTCTATTTTGAGCAAGGTAGCTCTCTTTCGAGATCGACTCTATTACTCGAGCAATTTGTACAGATTCATTGTAGATTTTATTTTCAAGTCCCAGAACATGTTAACGTATGCTTCTCCTAAGTCCCATGAAAAACCTTCAGGTTTTTGTATCTTCCACTTTCATACTGACTGGTGCAAACAAAAACAGCTCCTCATAACGCTGTTGATATGCATCAACAGTCATCTGTCCCTGATATAAACTCAGGAACTCCTTCTCCATAGAATCTTTGAAACTCCTAGGAAAATACTTCTCAAAGAATACCTCCTTGTATATATCCCAAGTCAATTGGGTGTGCTTTGTCATCAAATACGTCCGTGTGGACTTCCACTAGTGGTGTGCATCGCCTTTCAGCATGAATGTTGCACACAATACCTTCTCCTCTTCATTCACCGTCATTATCGTGAAGTTTCTCTCCATCTCATCGATCCAGTGTGCTGGCCACAACGGATCAGCTGGCTTACCACTATACTCCTTGGGCTTCATCTTCAGAAAATGCTCCACCAGTCTGGAGTTGTCTAGTTGATGTGGGACATAAGCCCCATACATAGGTGGTTGGTATTGATATCCACCTGGAGCTACTTCAGGGTTTTGTACTTGAGCCTGCATGATGGGAGTCTGAGGTGCGTGGGGTACTGTGTTACTTCCCCCTGGAACTGTGCTTGCCTGTCCTACTGGCATCGGGGTCGTCTGTACAGCCAGAAAAGTCATGCCTATGGCAGCTTGCATAGTATCTTGTGCCTGTTGTATTTGCTACAGCTGTTGGGCCAAATTCATTACGGCTATAGTCAGGTCTGTAGGTGGAGCTTGCAGATTTGTAGGATTTGTCTGCCCATTAATTACGGATGGTGCCGTGTTCGGATTCTCCTGTGTTTTCAGGTGTATATGGCTGTCTTCCCCCACAGGTGGTGGTGGTGGAATAGAGTTACGACTTTGTCTGGTCACTCTGCGTCCAACCATTATCTGTTCTGGTAGTGGGAATGCCTGAAAATCATAGAATATGTGAGGCAATCATTATATACTTCATTCTCATATTTAAATCCACTAACCAATGATATTTTCAAATTTTTCAAATCATTCTGTCAAAAATACTATATTTTTCATTGCAGGATCGATGGTGGGGGTCGATGGATGTCCGACCCTCTGGTATGTGACCCTGAGAATCACTGATTCGTACCTAGAGCCTGGGGTCGATGAGGGGGTCGGAGGGGGGGGTCGGATATTTTGGTTGAATTCTCCCACCCTCGGACTAAAAATCTGGTTTTTAATCCCGATTTTGAATCCATTTCTCATTCTTCCTCCTCCTTTCCGACTCGGCTCATCCCTCTGAGTTGCTACAGTGACAACTCCGACCCATTGGTGATATTTGCTTCTCATTTTGACGTCTACTCCTCTTCTACAGGTATGTTCTCTACAGTTTCATGTTTTTATGGTTTCTTAACTAGGTTTTTGTTCGTTTATATCATTTTCTTCAAATTAAACTTTTTCCAGCCGTAAAAATTTTATTTTTATTAGGGGCTTTTGTTGTTGGTGACTTGGATGAAAGCCCTCAAAAATATTTGAGTTTCATCGGTTGGTTATCGAGAAACTTGAAATTTCCCATTTTTGCCCTAATTTGTCAAGATTTTTGAATTTCTTGAAATTTCTTCAAATTCAATCTCTTTAGATAAAATTTCCAACTGTATGAGCCTTGCAGGATCATTTAGAATCTAGATAGTCCTCCTGACCATGTGTATAGGTGAAAAGTGAGACTTTTGACCAATTTACGTCGTTATAATGTTGAAATTTGGGGTTTTTCATCTGTACTAAGCCAATATCTATTTTTCTTTGTTTTTGCAGATAGTATGGCTCGTACCAAAGTACCCAGGGTTCATGACTCAGTCCGCTTCCGTTCTAATGAGGCTGAGAAATAGTATGCCTGCTACTCCCGTAAGAAGGTAGAGGGAGGTCGCCGGGTGGACTTGGCTAGCCTGGCCTTGTTCGATGTTGAGAGAGCTTTTGGTGACATGGGCTGGCTTCCTATGATCAGCTATGATGCCTGCACTCGGCCAGATTTGGTGACACATTTTTACTCTAATCTCCAAGTGGTGGGGATTACAACGATGCTGAGAGGGGTAGAGAGCTCTGGATCACTAGCTACGTCAAGGTAGTCGAGATTTCTTTTGATTCTAGGCAGCTAGCCGACTTGTTGGGCATTTCATACGACGGCCCCTTGGTTTTATGTTCTCCTGGAGAGCCCCATTTCTTTTCATTGGAGATGAGGGCTGAGTAGACCGTCAGATTGTCAGAGAGAATCGCTGGGAGATGAAAGTGATCTACCTACGTCCAAAGCCTCGACTGTACTGTAAAATTATTCAGCACAACTTGATACCTCAGAGTGGGCACTACGAGAGGATCTCCCAGTTGACCCAGTTCCTGTTGTACTGTATCTGCACTAGGCAGCCGGTCTGCCTCCCCTACATCATTATGCGGACGATGATCAGTGCCACATTGCCCAGTCATACTGGCAACCTACCTTATGGACGCATGATCTCTATGCTGCTTACCCGCCTGGGTGTTGACATGGTGGATGAGAGGATTCAGGAGAAATCCTTCTCATCACCTCTGGATTGGGAGGCCATCTGTAAGATGGGCATGCGGGATGCCCAGGTCAGCGACGATGAGAAGAACGCTCTAGTGCGTCCACGTACTCGAGTGGAGATGGCTGACACTGAGGCAGCAGCAGCAGCCGCTGGAGCAGGGGTTCATGGGGGTGATGATGATCGTTTATACATGGATGTGGATTCCATACCTCCTCCATCACCTATTCATGCAAAGGGAGCTGGTCCTTCTTATGCAGTTGGTCCATTTCATGCAGCTGGTCCTTCACACCCTCCTTTTGATGACATGATGGAGATATTGCATAAGATCATAGAGGCTCAGCGCATGTCTGATCTGAGGATGGGAGATCTTTTAGATGCCCAGCGCATGTCAAATCTGAGGGTGGGAGAGCTTCTTAGATGCTCAGCGCGCGACTGATCAGCGGGTGGCTGCTCTTACAGCTACTCTTCAGACAGCCCAGACTCAGATAGCTTGGTTGACTAGAGTCTATGCTGAGGATTATGACAGAGACCATGAGGCACCGCCTCCCCCATCACCTCTAGCTTCCTGATGTATTTTCTTTTTATTTTTCTTTTTGTACTTCAGAGTAACTGTCCAGGCCAGGTTGTGGACTGTACTCTGCTTTAGACTTGTATATATATATACGCTTGTTCTTCCTTTGAATGTATTTAAATTTGTTTCTCATTTAATAGAAGCATTATTCTCTTTCAATTTTGTCTCAAACAACATAGATGCTTATAGTGTGTTATTATTACAGCTTTTAAATTTTTATCCTATCTCAATTCACAAACTTTTGTGGTAGAATACTGGTTTAAAAGACAGGGCCTGAGACCTCTCATACCAAGTTGTCACACCCCAATTCAATACTATTCAGAATGGTGTGATGAACCGCTAATAAACCAACGGTTCTACCAGGATCTCTAATAGGCTGTGTCCTTTTAAAATAAATCATACACATCCACAACCATAATTAGAATAAATATACAATAGCGGAAGTCTTAATAATAAATTAACTGAGCAATCTAACTGTGATAATCATAAATAAAATATCAAATTATGTTGTATTATCCGAGACATAAATAAATAAAATATCAATTACAATTCCTTATTAGTTCAAATAAAAATCTAATCGAAAATGCATGAGTTGCACTCGCATGAGGAGTCATGCGTCTCCACTATGTCTTCAGCCTCCATTGCAGCAACGTGCCCGTACACAAAAGCATTCATATAGTCTTCCATAGTGGTACCTTCATCATCAACTAAATATATTCGATGTTGAAAGGATGAGCACACATCACGGCTCAGTGAACAAACAAAACAATGCAACAAACATATGCAAGCATTCAATTCATATTTGTGGTCTGCTATATAAGTTTGCAATGTGCTATAGAAAGGTTTGGTGGCCGCCTCACCTCTATACACAGGGTGTGTAAGCCCACCCAACGGATCAAATACCATTGTCATCCGCATCCACCCCAATATGGAATAGAGATAGAGCCAAAGTGTCTGGATCAAACACCGCATAACACCTCCCCTGATGCCCTACCCATAGAAACACGTAAGCCCCTGCTGGCGAGGGCTTGCAAACTGGGCTCGCAACTAACCAATCCTAATGTCAAACAGTGTATCCAAGGCCTCACCCCAGCATACCTCAATACGTCCATAGAGATAGAGCTAAGGCCCCCCGACAGAGTCGAAGACTACACGGTACGAGACCACCTCCCCTAACGCTCTATGACTTAATAGCTCTGCTAAGGTAATGACGATACGACGATGTCAGTGGACAAGAATTGAGTAGAGATAGAGCTAAAGTGCCCAGATCAAACACCGCATAACACCTCCCCTGATGCCCCACTCGCATCAAGTACACTAACCAAACACAATCATTCACATGTCTATTCCTATCATCATCATCATAATCATCATGTTATAAATAAAATAGAATTAAATATGCATGAACATTAGTAGTAGGAATATTGGATGCCATGTTGAATGCACATTACAAGCATACACGGATAGAATCAGTCATGGCATTGGACTCAAGAAAATAAAAATAGTTTATTATTAGCCAATTTGTTTATGTCTTGTTCCCTCACCTCTGCTTGAGTGTAGATCCTCTTTCATGCTTTAAGAATCACTTTTATATCAATAGGTAAACCTAGCAAGTCGATAGATTTTAGTTCAAAGTCATTCCGACAATTTTATGCTTGTTGTTAAGCGAGGGTCGCAGGTAGGGTAGCAGTTTACTGTGACCCCCAGGGTAGGGTCGATGCCAGGGTCGGATGTTCCATCGACCCTGGGTGCGACCACCCCATCCCTCGACTTCCTGAATCCTGGGGGTCGATCCTGTGGTCTGGTAGGGTCGATTCCCAATCGACCCCACGTGCGACCCCCCGTGGTTTGAGTCAAAAATTTTATTCTACAGTCCATTCATTCATGTTTGGGTCCTATGGCTTACTTCCACAATCCATTTTATGCTTGTTCTATGGCTTAAAACTCTAGGTTTCTTCCTTACTTGACCTACCTTGATTTTCTCCATGGATTTCATTGAAATCCTCTCATTGATGGATGATTTGGGTTTCTCCTAGACCATACCCTCTTCATAAACTATTCTAAGGTCTTAAATCATTAATGGAAAACATACCCATACCTTAGGTTTGCTGAGATTTAGAGGTTTCTCTGAATTCTTCACCTTAGTCTTCTTCACTAACTTTCCTTCTCTTCTCCTTCTCTTCTCTTTCTCTCACTTTCAATTAGTATTTCAAAAGGAGTGAAAGAGGCTTAGGGAAGTCCTATTTCTAGAGGAGAACCTCCAAAAATAAGTCCCATTGAGATTAGGATAGAATCCCCTTGAAATTTGGAAAGTTTCCTATTTACGGTTTCTGTCGGCAAAGAGGGGGTCGTTGATCCCGTTGACCCTCAGGTCTAAATTATCCGACCCCCAGTTAAAATATCAGGGGTCTGACTTCCTAATGAGGGGGGTCCGACCCTGCCTATCTGGGCATGCGACCTTACCCTCTATTTTACTGTTATTAGGTCAGTTTAATACTTGGTTTCGCTATTTCCTTCACGCACTTGATCCATTTGGCTTGACCATGATAGGTAGACCTGGTACACGATGGTAAGACCGGTTAGTTCGATACGGGTCTTACACCTTAGCTGCGACCACATGAGTGTTTGGTCGACTTTCATTCTCAGTCTAATCCCTTTACGATTTGATTCCATGAACTATCATTAGGGTCTTTCTTATGATTGATCTATGGCCTTAATTTTGAATTTTTCACAATCATCTACTCCAACCTACTCTTCGTGGACTTCTTTTGAGTTTCCATTTATGGGTCTCACGGTTGAGATCCTACTTTGAATCAATACTTCCTCCATGATCTATTCTAGCCATTCAACTAATGTAGGAGATGTTTTCATACCTTAAACTTGCTGAAGAATCAGAGCTCTCTCTGAAATTCCTCCTTTTAGTCTTCCTCTTCAATTCTCCTTATCTTCCTCCTCTCTTTCTCTCTCTTTTAGTTTGGGATCTAAAAGAATGAAAGAGGCCAAGGGACGTCCTATATATAGTGGAAAACCCTCCATATAGAGTCCTACATTGATTAGGAAAGAACCCCCATCAGATTAGGAAGGTTTCCTAATTTTGGAGTCAATTATACCATCGTGTGGTCGCACATGGGGTCGCAGGATCCATCGAACACACGTCCCAAATCTGCGACCACACATCCCAGACTCTTGTAGTCTCATTATTTTGAGATGTGGTCGACCACACCTATTTAGGTATGCGACCACATGTCTCAATTAGATGATTTATGATTCGAATTACATACCTAGCCTTGTGGTTTCTTCACGCACTTGGTCCGCTTGGTCTGACCATGATAGGAAGACCTAAAACAAGGTGGTAAGACCGGGTTAGTATGATATGGGTCTTACATCCGAGGGTAGCTAAGGTGTATGAGCCATGTCGGCCTGTTCTGATAATGTCGTAAGGGCCTTCCCAATTTTTGGCCATCTTGCCTTGATTGGTCGGCTCGGAGACTGATGTTTTTCTAAGAACTAAGTCCCCTACTCGGAATATTTTGGGACGCACTATTTTGTCATAGTATCGGGCAATCGCCTACTAGTATTCGACCACCCTGAATGTGGTTGATTTCCTGACATCTTCTAAGTAGTCCAGGTTGGTGTGGAGGTCATCAGAGTTGGTTTCTTCATTAAAATTTAGGATCAGGTAAGTGGCATGAAAGACCTCTACTGAGACGATTGCCTCAGTACAGAAAGGCAAGCATAAAAGGGGTTTCTCCAGTGGGGGTTCTGTTGGTGGTCCTATACGACCAGACAATGCTTGGTAGCTTGTCAACCCACTTCTCCTTTTTATCGGCCACCCTTTTCTGTCTACCCACTCATTTGTGGGTGGCTGACCAACCCAAAATGTTGGTCGATATGCAGCTCTGTGTTGAACTCTGTGAAGGACCTATTGACAAACTGCATTCCATTATCTGTCACAAGGATACAGGGCACTCCGAACCTATATATCATGCAGTGTCTGAAGAACTACTCTACCTTGGTTGAGTCAATCCTTGTGATGGCCTCAACCTCGATCCACTTCATGAAGTAGTTAATGGCCACGACGACATATTTCCACTGATACATTGCTTTAGGGAACGGCCCCATGATGTCCATACCCTAGATGGCGAACGGAAGAGGGATGGTGATTAGTTGTAGGGGGCTATCGGAGCATGTGGTACTAGTGCATAAAATTGGTATTTCTCGCACCTGCGTACCAGCTCGATACAGTCATCATACATACCTGGCCAGTGATATCCTTGTCGGAGGATCTTCTGGAACAGCGATAGACCCCCTTGGTGCTGATCGTAGATACCTTCATAGAATTCTTTCATTACTTATTCAGCTTCCTCTGATCAGAGACATCGAAGTAATGGCATGGTGTAGGATCTCTTGTACACACATCGTTGTGAATGGTGTACTGCCTTGATTTGCTTGGATGCTCCGTGGTTCCTTTCTATCCTCCGGATGTGTGCATGTTAGGAGGTAGCTATATGGGGTCATACCTACTAGGGGTGCCTCGATTGGTGTGACTTTTTTGGCAGTACTTCTTGTACGCTCCAATAGCTTGATATATACGGCAGTGTCCAGTTTAGAGATGTCTGCCAGGGATAACCTAGATAGCTCGCCTACTTCAGTGTTCTTGTCTCAGCTTACATACTACAGTTCGACACTCTAGAAGGCCGTTATGGTCATATTGATTTTCTCTAGGTACTTCTACATCCCTGGCTACTTGGCTTCGTAATCTCCCTGTACCTGCCGAACAACCAACTGTGAGTCACTACAGACTATGGGTCATCAGACCAAGAGACCTTTCGCCAATCTAAAATCGACCAACAAAGCTTCGTAGTCGACCTCATTATTTGTCGTGCGAAAATCCAAACCTGATAGCAGATAGGACTTTAAATCCCTCTGGGCTGGTGAGTATCACTCCTGCGCTTGATCTACCGTCCATGGAGGACCCATCCACCTGTAATGTCCATGGTGCTTCGGCCAGTGTGTGCCTATCCTCTTGTTCTGGTGCCACTACGTCCCCCTCTAGTAGGGTGCTCTCCACTATGTAATCTACCAATGGATGTACTTTGATGATAGTTCTGGGAACATACTTTAAGTCGAACTCGCCAAGTTCCCCTACCCAATTGATCAGTCGACTGGAGGCTTCCAGCTTTGATAACACCTTCATCAGTGGTATGTTGGTGAGCACAAAGATGGGGTGTACATGGAAATACGGACAGAGCTTTCGGGCTGCGGTGACCAGAGCAAGTGCCAACTTCTCGATCAGGTTATATGGAGTCTCTGCATCCAACAACACCTTACAGACATAGTATATAGGACATTGTACTTTGTCTTCCTTCTTCATAAAAACTATGCTCACCGCCAGGTCTAAGACTCCAAGGTATGGCTGCAGTTCATCAGGAGTGGTGGTGAGGCTAGGTAGGCCTTGAGGTCCTTGAAGGCTTTTTGGCATTCCTCTAAATTTCCAGCCCATTTAAGCATCTTGAAGAAGAGTAGGCATTGCTCGGCCGATTAGGACATGAAGCGACCGAGGGCGGCTATCTGATCGTTCAGCTCCAGCACTTGCTTCGGCTTTGTCGGTGCGGCCACATTTAGTATGGGCATGTTCTTCGAAGGATTGGCCTCACGCATTTCGTGGGATTAAACTTCATGCTATGTTTTCTGAGGACTTGGAAAGCTTCGTCCAGGTCAGCTAGCTGTCGGTCGGCCTGCTCACTCTTCACCAAGAAGTCATCAATGTACACTTCCATATTACGACATATTTGGTTCCTGAATACCTTGTTCACCAACCTTTGGTAGGTGGCTCCTATAATTTTTAGGCTAAAAGGCATGACGTGTAGCAGAAGACTCCCTGGTTGGTGATGAAATAGGTATACTCCTCACTAGATTTCTTCATCTTGATCTGGTTGTACCCCGAATATGCATCAAGGAAGCCGAGCTGCTTGTATCTGATCGTGGCATCTATCAGCTAGTCTATGTGCGAGAGAGGATAGTTGTCCTTTGGGCAAGCTTTGTTGAGGTCTATGAAGTCTATACAGATCCTCCACTTTCTGTTCGCCTTGGGGACCATGACCACATTCGCCAGGCAGTCCAAGTAGGTCACCTCACGTATAAAGCCAACCCTTAGTAGTTTTTGACCTCTTTCATCTATGGCTGACTAACGGGCTAGTGTAAAACTCCTCTTCTTTTGCTTGACTGGGCAGTGCTGAGGGTCTACCATGAGGGAGTGCCCGATGACCTCTCTGGGATCCCTGGCATTTCAGAGACCGACTAGGCGAATACATCGAGGTTTTGCCTTCAGAATTCGATCAACTCCTCTTTCTTGTTCTCAAGCAGCAAGGAGCTGACTTGAAACATCTTCTCCATCTGGTCAACTGCTACAAGGATCAGCTGTAACTCTTTTGTTGTTGTTCTTCTTTCTGGGCGGTTACTGTCTTGGACGTCCTCTATGTCCACTATATGGACTGGAGCTGTCTTCAGAGCTCTCTGTCTATTCCATAGCTCCGTATTGTACCATCTTTTGGATGTTACCTGGTCAGCCCTGCACTCACCCACTCTATTGTTTGTAGGGAACTTCATGACTAGATAGTAGGTAGACACGCAGGCCCTGAGCTTGTTTAATGATGGGGGGTCGAGTGTCACATTCTAGTTCGACGACAGGTCTACTACCATGAATTTGACCATCACCCTCTGCTGCTTGGGTTTCTGGCCAAGTAGTACAGGCAACAGGATGCCTGCTTTCTTTTTTTTTGGGTAAGTTGGATGCCTGCTTTCACTATCACTAGTTCCCTTGAAAAACTGATGAGGTTGAAGGTGATGGGCAAGAGCTGATCCTCCCTTATCTGCATCCTCTGGTATGCGTGGTAGAATATGATATCTACCAAGCTCCCTGTGTTCACTATGCACTTGGCCACATCACATTGTCCAATCCTAGTAGTAAAGACAGTGGCATCTTCGTGGGGGACGACCACGTTGACGAGTTTTTCGTTGTTGAAGGTAATGACTTCCCCGGTTCTTGCTTTTTGGATGGCCACTCAATTTTTGCTACCAGGGGCGAATAGGCTTTGGCTGACATGTTAGACATGTTTTTGATCACCGGTCCTCCTATGATCATGAGGACTGTCTTTTCTTTGGCTTTGGGTCCCCTGGTGATTACGTAGACACTGCTATCGCTTGGAATCCTCAGTCCGATAGAGGTGTAGGGTTGGCTTTCTGGTGGAAAGCTAGCTACAAAATGTCAATTCAATGGTTGCCTTTTTCATGTTAAGTGGGATCTCTGTCTGCCTCTACCAACCCTCTCAAGTTTCGACCAGGCCAGAAAAGACTTGAACTGGATATGTTGTTTGCTGCCTAGCCGTTCCTTCATCGATACCTTGGCTGGCTGGCTTCCAAATGAGCCTCTGAATGAGCCGAACTGAATGGCACCAACCCACTACCTAGCATGGCTGAACCAACCTCGGGATCTCTGTCATCTCTCCAGTTAGTGTTAGGATTCCCACTGCCTCTGTTCAACAATCATTAGGCTGCTGGTTCCTTAGAGGTGTAGGAGGTAGATAGCGGTCTCTTTGAGTTGGTGCTAGTCCCCGGCCAACGTCTCTTCAATTTTCCCCTTCAGGTACTTGCACTCATCAGTGTCATGGTCATAGTTGCAATGAAAGTGATAGTATCTAGAGCGGTCTTTATCCCTTCCATCGTCGAGCGGCTTTGGTGGTGGTTGAAGGTTCCGATCATTCTTGATCACCTCCAGAATCTCTATTATTGAGGTGGTGAGCGGAGTATAGTAATCAAAAGTCTTACAGGGGTGTCGATTCACCTTTTCTTTGTAAGAACTTTTCTTCTTCGCATCATTGCTGTTCTGGATTTGACTAGTCGGGTCGGACATCTTCTTGTCGGCCGGCTTTTGATCACTCTTCAAGTTGTTAACAGTATTGGTCATCTGGGCCTTGGTGGTCTCATCGGAGGAGGCGCACTTCTCGCACCTGCGGAGCAAGTCGTCTAAGGTCTTTGGGGGCTTTTTAGTAAGGGACTAACAAAGCTTATCGTCTATCACTCTGGCCTACATTTGGTGTGTTGGATGTGAGTGGAGCATCAGGGGAGAACGTGCCATGGTGGTCTTTGACCTCATCATCAGACTCTAGCTTTATCTCTACTCAAGCCTTACCCACTAACATCGTCGTATTGCCATTACCTTAGTAGAACTATTATATCGTAGGGCATCAGGGGAGGTGGTCTTGGATCGTGTGGTCTCCAACTCTATCGCGGGGCCTTAGCTCTATCTCTATGGACATATTGAGGGATGCTGGGGTGAGGCCTTGGATACACTGTTTGGCATTAGGATTGATTATTTACGAGCCCAATTTGTAAGTCCTCGCCAAATAGGGGCTTACGTGTTGGTATGGGTAGGGCATCAGGGAAAGTGTTGGCGATGTTTGATCCAGACACTTTAGCTCTATCTCTATTCCATGGTGGGTGCATGTGGGATGGTAATGGTGTTTGATCCATTGGGGGGATTCACACACTCGTGTATAGAGGTACGGTAGCCGCCAATCCTTTCTATAGCATATTGCAAACTTTAAAACCAAACCAAAGATATGAATTGAATGCATGCATATGTTTATTGCATTGTTTTGTTTTCTCACTGAGGTAAGTTGTGAGCTCACCCCACAGTACCATTTTCTTTTAATTTCTAATGATGCATGTAATACCGTTGAAGACTGCACGAATGCACCAATGTATGGACACGTGGCGGTTATGGATGTGCAAGCTATGGACGATGAATATGACTTGTCAAATGAGTGTTTCAACAATGATTATGCTTAATGTTTAACTTACGTTTGATATTTATAATAGTTTGATATATTTATGTTTTGGTTACTTTGAGATAACTGGATTATTTAATTATTTATTATGTTAGACCTCAGTTCATTTTTAATAAGACTTTTTCTATTTACTTATTATCTTTGATTAATGTGGAATGTGTTTTGGTTTAACATGGCTGGCATAGCCTATACGAGATCTTGGTTTGAACCGTTGGTTCTTATGACGGCTCATCACACCATTGGTTTGTCCATAATTGGGGTGTGACAGTGTCCCTTCTCTAGCTCTGACTTGCAGACGGGGGCTGGCACAACTTCAAAGACAGTGGTTAACTAGGCTTCGACTTCCCCGATGGTGGGAGACCTGATAGTTCCTGTAAGAGCCACACCTTGAATCCTCACCAGTTCGGATCCTTCTGTATCAGGTTTTAATGTGCCAATACTTGGCACTCCGAGTTTCGACCATCCATATGATGTGGGATCAACTTCTTGGATCACTTAGTGATGGTATAACATGTGAGAGAAGATACATGTAGCCTAGGAAGCATCCCCAATGAATTAGGCCCACAAAACTAAACCTAAGTTTATTTTAAGCTCAATCGAAGGCATAACCAGATAAACAATCATCTGGTTGACTACATCCGATTGTATGCGAGTAGGACACCTTCTCTCTCCATGGGTCCTAAAAAATGGGGCTCACTCTCCCTTATTTTACTCTTGCTAAACAGTGGGAGAGAGAAAGTGAGAGAAGAGGGGAGCTCAAGCCCTAAGTTCTCAATCGGGGTAAGTTCTATACCTCATCTTCTTCCCCTTGATCCGAGTAGAGCATCAAGGGTAGGACATGGCATTGTGGTTCAGCCTGGTCACCAGACTCTAGTTCTATCTCTACTCAAGTCTGGCCCATTGACATCTTCGTATTACCATTATCTTAGCAGAACTATTACGTTGTAGGGCATCAAGGGAGGTGATCTCGGACTGTGTGATATATAACTCTGTTGGGAGGCGTTAGGTCTATATCTATGGACGTATTAAGGGATGCTGGGGTAAGGCTTTGGATACACTATTTGGCATTAGGATTGGTTAGTTGTGAGCCCAGTTTGTAAGCACTCGCCAATAGGGGCTTACGTATTGGTATGGTTAGGGCATCAGGGGAAGTGTTGGCGTTGTTTGATCCATACACTTTAGCTCTATCTCTATTCCATGGTGGGTGAATGTGGGACAGAAATGGTGTTTGATCCATTTGGTATCAGAGCTCACAAGCTCTGCTATATTAAACCAAAATACTACCACAAGGGTTGTGAACTAAGTTAGGATAAAAATTAAAGTCTGTAATAAGAACATACCAAAAGCACCTGTGTTGTATGAGACATAAACTAAGAAAGAGAATAATGCCCATATGTAAATGGGAAACCAATTTTATATAGATAAAAGAAAAAGATACATCTGAATCAGAGTACGGTCTAGAACCCAGACAATTACTCTGTAATAAAAGGGAAAAAAATAATAAGAAACGGTATCATGAAACTGGGGGTGCTGGAGGAGGAGGTGCCTTACGATATCGATCATAGTCCTCAACATATACTCTCATAAGCCAGACTACCTGAGTCTGGGTCACCAGGAGACTAGCCGCCAGATCTATTACCCTCTGATCCGTGGTACACTAAGCCTCCCGAATCTCACGTAGCAGTCCCATCATGTCATCTGGTGGTGGGCGCGAAGGACCAGCCGAGTGAGAAGGAGCCCGAGAAGGACCAGCTCTACTGGAATGCTGTGGTGATGGAGGAGGTATGGCATCCACATCCATGTACATCCGATCATCATCCTCCTCAGCATCACTCTCATGCGCCTCCACTACTACCTCTACTGCTGCTGCTGCTGCCACCTCTGCATCTGCTGCCGCTACCCGAATGAGAGGACGTATCATAGAGTTTCTCTCCTCATTATTGATCTGCACATCTCGCATCCCCATCCTACAGATGGTGTAAGACCCGTATTGTACTAACCGGTCTTACCACCATGTATCAGGTCTTCCTATCATGGTCGGGCCAAGTGGACCAAGTGCTTGAAGAAACCACAAGGCTAGGTATGAAATTGAATCCAAAATCATTTATTTAGGAGTATGTGGTCGCATACCTAAACAAGTGTGGTCAACCACACCTTAGAATAAAGCGACCATGGCAGTCTGGGATGTGTGGTCGTAAGTTTTTGACAGTGTGGTCGACGGGTTTTGCGACCCTACGTGCGACCGCACGAAGTCAAAAAGACTCTGTGATTAGGAAACCTTCCTAATCCAAAGGGATTCTTTCCTAATCTTAGTGGGACTCTATATGGAGGGTTTTCTATATATAGGACGTCCCTTAGCCTCTTTCGTCCTTTTAGAACTCAAACTGAATGAGAGAGAAAGAGAAGAGGAGGAAGAGAAGGAGAATTGAAGAGGAAGACTAAGAGGAGGAATTTCAGAGAGAACTCTAAATTTTCAACAAGTTTAAGGTATGAAACCATCTGAAAGCATCCCCCACATTATTTGAATACCTATAATAGATAATGGAGGAGATAATGATCCAAAGTGAGACCCCAATCATCAAACCATGGACAAATTCTAAGAGAACCATAGAGGGAATCTATTAGGATGATGGATTGTGTAGAATATGAATTCTAAGCCATAGAACAATCATCAGAAGGATCATGATGATAAGCCAAGGAATCAAAACATGAAGGAATTTAGTTGGGAGTAGAAAAGTCGACCATTACATGTGTGGTCGCATGATATGCGACTACACGAGGCACATATGATCGACCATACCCTCGGAAAAATTCCAGGGAGCGTGTGGTCACATGATATGCGACCATACGAGACACCCATAACCGACCACACACCATCGGGAAAATTTCAGGGAGGGTGTGGTCACATGTGTGGTTGCATGGTATGTGACCACACGCCCTCAGGGAAGTTTCAGGGAGGGTGTGGTCGCATGATGGTCGCATGATATGCAACCAGACCTTGCGACCACACACCCTATGATCGCAGAAACTGAGACCAAAGGTGCAGCCGTACATGCAACCACTTAGCTTCTGGAAGTTTGAATTAATGAAAATAAATTTTAATTTAAAATCTATAAATTTATTAGGTTTCCTAGTGGTCTAAAAGTGATTTACAATGTTTGGACGAGGAATAACCATCGACCAAAGTTGAGGGAACAAGATCTTAACTAATTGGCTAATAACAAACTGTTTCACTTATTGATTCCAATGCCATAAATGATTCTATGCTTGTATGCTTGTAATGTGCATTTCACATGTCATCCAATATTTTTGCTATTACTACTCATGCATATTTAATTCTGTTTATTTATAACATGATGATGATGATGATGTTAGGAATATGCATGTGAATGTATGTATGTGAGTATGTTTGATGCGAGTGAAGCAACAGGGGGAGGACATGACACTGTGGTTCATCCTGGTCACCAGACTCTAGCTCTATCTCTACTCAAGTCTTGCCCACTAACATCATCGTACCACCATTACCTTAGTAAAACTATTACGTCGTAGGGAATCAGGGGAGGTGGTCTCGGACCGTGTAGTCTCTGACTCTACCGGGGGGGCTTAGCTCTATCTCTATGGATGTATTGAGGGATGTTGAGGTGAGGCCTTGGATACATTGTTTGGCATTAGGATTGGTTAGTTGCGAGCCCAGTTTCCAAGCCCTCACCAATAGGGGCTTAGGTGTTGGTATGGGTAGGGCATCAAGGGAAGTGTTATGAGTGTTTGATCCGGGCACTTTAGCTCTATTTCTATTCCATGATCGGTGCATATAAAAAGGTAATGGTGTTTAATCCATTGGGCAGCTTTACACACTCGTGTATAGAGGTGCGACGGCCATCAATCCTTTCTATAGCACATTGTAGACTTATAAACTAGACCAAAGATATGAATTGAATGCATGCATATGTTTATTGCATGGTTTTGTTTGCTCATTGAGCCATGATGTGTGCTCATCCTTTCTACATCAAATATTTTTAGTTGATGATGCAGGTCCTACCGTGGAAGATTATATGAATGCACCAATGTTTGGACATGTTGCTGCGATGGATGTGGAAGCTATGGTGGAGTCGCATGATTCATCATACAAGTGCAACTCATGTGTTTTCGAATAGATTTAGTTATTGGATTATCAGAACATGTAATTGATTACTTTATTTTATTTTATGTCTTGAATCATTTAGAGATAATTGGATAATTAATTATGTTCTGTTAGATACTCAGTTCATTAATATTAAAAATTTCCACTATTGTTTATTTACTCTGATAATGGTTGTGGTTATATCTGATTTGGTCAAATGGGTACGGCCTATATGAGATCCTGGTTAAACTGTTAGTTCATAGATGATCATCACATTATTCTGGTTGGTTTAGAATTGAGGTGTGACAACTTGGTATCAGAGCTCTCGGGCTCTGTCTATTAAACCTGTATACTTTCACAAGAGTTTGTGAACTGAGTTAGGATAAACTTAGAAGCTTTATTAAGAACACCATAAGCACCTGTGTTGTATGAGACAATAACTAAGAAAGAAAATAATGCACATATGTAAATAAGAAACAAGTTTTATGTATATATCGAATGAGAATAAACTAACATACATCTGAATCAGAGTACGGTCCACAATCCGGACAGTTACTCTATAGTATAAAGTAAAAAGAAATAAAGACATCATGGAGCTGGGGGTGCTGGAGGAGGAGGTGCCTCACGATCTCGATCATAATCCTTAGCATATACCCTCATAAGCCAGGCTATCTGATCTAGGTCACTTAGAGACTAGCTACTAGATCCACCACTTGGTGATTAGTAGCACGCTGGGCCTCCCGAATCTCACGCAGTAGCCCCATCACGTGATCTGGTGGTGGGTGTGAAGGACCAGCTGAGTGGGAAGGAACACGAGAAGAGACAACTCCAGTGGAATGCTGTGGTGATGGAGGAGGTATGTCATCCATATCCATAAACATCTTATCATCATCCTCCTCATCATCACCCTCGTGAACCTCTACTCCTGCTGCTACTGCAGTCTCCACATCTGCTACCTCTACCCGAGTACCAAGACGCACCATAGCGTTTCTCTCCTCGTCACTAACCTACACGTCTCTCATCCCCATCCTACAGATGGCCTCCCAGTCAAGGTCATTCGAAAAAGTGTCCTCGTGAATCCTCTTATCGACCAAGTCTACCTGTAGGTGAGTGAGCAGAGTGGTGATCAAAGGCCCATAGGGTAGGTTACCCACTAGACTAGGCATCGTGGCATGGATCATGGTCTTGATAATGATATAAGGAAAGCAGATAGGTTGCCTAGTTTAGATGCAGTACAGAAGGTACTGGGTCAACTTTGAATACTTCTCATAGTGTCCACTCTGGGGAATCAGGTTGTGCTGTATGATCTAGCAATACACTCGGGGTTCCGGCCATAGGTTGATTGCCTTCATTTGTCTTCGGTCATCCCTAAGAATCTAGCTATCATTCTCTGCACACATGTTCACTGACAAGAACTGGGGTTCTTTGGGTGCACTGTATACCAAGGGACCATCATTTGAGATACCCAGGAGATCAGCCAACTCCTGGAAGGTAAAGGAGATCACCACCCCTTTAACTAAACTGGTGATCCTGAGCTCTCTAACCCTATCTATGTCCTCTGGGTCACCCTCTGTCACACCCCAATTCCATACTATTCAGAATGGTGTGATGAACCGCCAATAAGCCAATGGTTTAACCAAGATCTCGAATAGGCTGTGTCTGTTTGCTTAAACCATATGAATCCACAACAAAAATCAGAATAAATACACGATAGCGGAAGTCTTTAATATTAAATGAACTGAGAGTCTAGCTGTGATAAAGTAAATAAATTATCCAATTATCTCCCAAAAGGACTAAGACATAAATTAAAATAATTAAATCAATCACATTGTCTGTATAACATAAACAAAATCTAATAAAAAATACAGGAGTTGCACTCGCATGATGAATCATGCGGCTCCATCATTACTTCTGCCTCCATTATCGCCGCATGCCCGTATGTTGGAGCATTCATATAATCATCCACTATCGTACCTGCATCATCAACAAAAATATTTGAATTCAAAAAGGGTGAGCACACATCACGGCTCAGTGAGCAAACAAAACAATGCAACAAACATATGCATGCATTCAATTCATATCTTTGGTCTAGTTCATAAGTTTTCAATGTGCAATAGAAAGGATAGGTGGCAGCCGCACATCTATACACGAATATATGGAACCACCCAATGGATCAAACACCATTGCCGCCCCCACATGCACCCACCATGGAATAGAGATAGAGCTAAAGTGCTGAGGACCTCATCGCTTCACACTTCCCCTGATGCTTTACCCATACCAACACGTAAGCCCCTATTGGTGAGGGCTTGTAAACTGGGCTCACAACTAACCAATCCTAATGTCAAACAGTCTATCCAAGGCCTCACCCCAGCATCCCTCAATACATCCATAGAGATAGAGCTAAGGCCCCGCGACAGAGTCAGAGACTATACGGTTCGAGACCACCTCCCCTGATGTTCTACGACCTAATAGTTATGCTAAGATAATGATGATACGACGATGTTAGTGGACAAGACTTGAGTAGAGATAAAGCTAGAGTCTAGTGACCAGGATGAACCACAGTGTCATGTCCTCCCCCTGATGCTCCACTCGCATCAAGTACACTAACCACACACATACATTCACATGCCTATTCCTAGCATCATCATCATCATCATCATGTTATAATAAACGAAATTAAATATGCATGAACAGTAATAATAGGAACAGTGGATGACATGTGATATGCACATTACAATCATACAAACATAGAATCATTCATGGTATTGGACTTAATAAACGAAAACAGTTTATTATTAGCCAATTAGTTTAGGTCTTGTTCCCTCACCTTTGATTGAGCGTAGATCCTCGTTCAAGCTTTATGAATCACTTTTAAATCACTAGAAAGACCTAACAAGTCGATAGATTTTAATTAGAATTAGTTCCAATATATTTAGACTAACGGAAATTGTAGGGTCGTAGGTAGGGTAGAACCAAAGGTAGCAGTTTCTGCGACCCTAGGGTGTAAGGGTCACAGGTGGGGTCGGATACTATTCGACCCTACGTGCGGCCACACCCTCCCTGGGACTTTCCGAGGGCATATGGTCAATTATATGGTCTCGTAGGGTCGGATATCATTCGACCCTATGTGCGACCACACGTATTCTATGTCGACCTTTCACTCTACAGTCCAATCCTTCATGTTTGGATCCTTTGGCTTACTATCATGGTCCATTCTATGATTGTTTTGTGGATCAAAGCAACAATTTATACATCATTCATTGTCCATAATGATTTCCTCCTTGGAATCTCTTGGAATCTATCCATGGATGGATGATTTGGGATTCTCCTAATCCAATGTTCTTCATAAACTATTCTAGGCTCTCTTATTCAGGTAGAGAATTAGGTTCATACCTTAATTCAGAGGTTTCTCTAAACTTCCTCCTCTTCCTTAGTCTTCTTCTTCAAGTTTCCTTCTCTTCTTCTCTTCCTTCTCTTTCTCTTTCTTTCACTTTCAATTAGGGTTTAATGGAGTGAAAGATGCTAAGGGTTGTAATATTTATAGATAATAACCCTCCCTAATAAGTCCTAATGGGTTTAGGAAAGACCCCCTTTGAATTAGGAAGGTTTCCTAGTTTTTGGATTATGTCTACCATCGTAGGGTCGCATGTAGGGTTGCAGAATCCATCAACCCTACGTTTTTCTAGTCATGCGACCCTATGACTAAAAAAGTCATGGGTTGGACTCTTTTGAGGTGGGGTCGATCATACCTGTTTAGGCATGGACCCTACCCTCACATTTGACTATTTTTGGGTTAGACTTCATACCTGGTTTTGTGGTTTCTTCACGCACTTGGTCCACTTGGCTCGACCATGATAAGTAGACCTAGTACAAGGTGGCAAGACTGGTTAGTTCGATACGGGTCTTACAACTCCCCCCTCTTATTAGAAATTTCATCCTTGAAATTTGCACATACCATCTGAGTCGAAAAGGTGAGGATATTGCTTTCGCATAGCATTCTCTTCTTCCCATGTGATCTCTTCTATATATCGGCTCCTCCAAGTGACCTTAACATAATAAATGTCACGGTTTCATAGACGTTTGTAAGCACCCCATTTTTGCCACCCTCTGTGTAAGTGAACCAATATGGCAGGTTTCTGGCCTTTAATCCAAAGATTTATGATTTTTCACTGAATCCCACAGCAGGGTCATGGGCTATTATCTGCAGGAATGCATAGGTCATATAATTATCTTCAAAACGAGACCAGAATTTCTCAATTCTGATATCAAATGAGGAAGATATGATCATTTTAGTCGGATGATACATATAAGGGAAGTTTCTGAAATTATTATAAATAATAATCCCAAGGGCCTTCATGCAAATTATCCTAAGTCGGATTGTTTGAATTTCAAATCATCATATCTTGATCATCCGACATCGGATTCAGATGATTCCAAGACCGTTATTCTTCATTCATGATGTTCTACAAAGTGGACGTAAAAAATCCCAGGTAGAAGTCACCAGTGGGTCTCATGCAAGCTTGCATGCAAAATTATCGTTAGAACTTCAAAGCTTCATATCTTTTCCATTCTATATCGGATTCAGATGATTCCAAGACCATTATTCTTCATTTGTGATGTCCTGCGAAATGGACGTCAAAAATCTTGGGTAAAAGTCTCCGGAGGGTCCCATGCAAAATGGTCAGCCAAATTATCGATAATTGGTCCGCTTAAACTTCAAAAATTCATAAGTTGACCATTTTACTTCCAAATGAGGTGATTCAAGTTCCTATATTCCTCATTTTTAATGTTCTACAAAATGAATGCAAAAAAAATTTGGAATAGAGGCCATCGAAAAATTTCATGCGGGATAACAGCGGAAATGGCCCATGAAATGACAGAGATTGAAAACCCAGTTAATTTCAGTCAATCCAGTCAACTCAGCTCAACCCAAAGTAGTATTGGCCCAACCCAGTCAATCCGGACCAATTCATGGTGGCTTATATGCATGTATTTTTTTTATATATTATTATATAATGTATAATATATTGTAATATATCATATAATATATACATATATCTTATATGTATATTATATTATATATATCAATATATTGATATTATATATATATATATATGTTTTATATATAAAAAAACAATGAATCCAAAGAGAGAGGAAACGTGAGAGAGAGATAAATTTAGGGAGAATTCAAAAGATTTTGTTTTGAGAAAAGGAAAGAAAAGAGAGAAAAAATCTTTTGGAATGAAAAGATTTTTGTTAGGGCATATAATCCAAAAGAAAAAAAAAAGAATCCAAAGATAGGAAGGGAAGAGACGTCCAAGGTGGAGAGAGAAAAAAAAGAAATAGAAAAGGGAGAATCCAAAAGATTTTATTTTGAGAAAAGGAAAGAAAAGAGAAAAAAAAATCTTTTGGATTCAAAAGATTTTGTTAAGGCATATAATCCAAAAAAAAAAAAAAAAGGAATTCAAAGTGAGGAAGGGACATCCAAGAGGAGAAAAAAAAGAAATCCAAAAGATCTCGATTTTTGAGAAAAAGGAAAGAAAAGAGAGAAGGAAAGAGGAGGAGAGGATTTTCTAGAAGAGGGAGAGATAGAGAATGTGTGGAATGGAGAAGGAGAAGAGAAAAAGGAAGGAAAAGAAGAAAGGAAAGAAGAAAAAGGAAGAAAAAAAGATTTTTCTAGAAAAAAGAAGAAAGGAAAGAAGGATCTTCTAGAAAAGGAGAGAAAAATTATAAATAAGCAAGAGAAGAGAGAGGAGGGGTCTTTTCCCAGACAATAGAGAGAGGAGAACATGGGTGAGGGAGAGAAAAACGTGAGTGAGAGAGAGAAAAGAAAGAAAAATCGAAAGAAAAGAGAAGAAGAAGAAAATAGAGAAAGAGAGAAGGAGAGAGAGAGAGAGAGAGAGAGGTGTTAAGAAGAGAAGATCTAGAGGAAAAAGAGAGAAGGATCAGAGAGGCAGCAAAGAGGATGATGAGAAGATGCAAAGGAGAGAAGGAGAGAGAAGAAGCCTGAGGTAAGAATCACCCATCGCTTTTGTCAGTTTATTTTTTCAAAGTCAAAGCATACTGCAAATGCATGTCTGAGATTGGTGTCTAGCATTAGGAAGATGCCTCTGTTTGCATTAGGTTTCTTGAGACAAAATGTTGGCCTCTGAGTCTTCTTTCTGACCATGTATTTGGATTTTATTTTCATGAGCTATATGATTTTATATTGATTTTATAGTACCACTGGCCAGAATCTGGAACAGACCTGACCAGTGTATTTTCCTGTACTTGGGGAATGTTTTCGACCTACCTATGATCTATTTTAGGATTAGGTTCCTTGAGACAAAATGTTGGCCTCTGAGTCCTCTTTCTGACCATGTATTTGGATTTTATTTTCATGAGCTATATGATTTTATATTGATTTTATAGTACCACTGGCCAGAATCTGGAACAGATCTGACCAGTGTATTTGCCTGTACTTGGGGAATGTTTTCGACCTGCCTATGGTCTCTTTCAGGATTAGCTTCCTTGTGACAAAATGTTGGCCTCTGAGTCCTCTTTCTGAGGATATCTTTTAAGAATTTTTTGAGTAAGTACAGTGCCCTATGTGCCCATTTTGGTCCAGCCTGACAAAGCTGTCATCTTGCTGCGTGTTCCATCATGTTTTGATTGATTCTCATATGCTTTGGTTGTTTCTCACATGCCATATTTGATGCTATATTTGTTCACATGCTATGTTCGGATGCTCGTATGCATACACTACTATAATTGGAATGGTCACATTGCCATAATTGGAATGGTCACACTGCCATAATTGGATGATTACTACCATGATTGGAATGATCATACTCACATGCTATATTAAATGTTTTTTGTCATAATTAGGGTAGAAAACTCTACAATGGAAAGAAAATAACAATTAGGGTAGAAAACCCTAAAAAATGAAAATAAAATAATAATTAGGGTAGAAAACCCTAAAATGGAAAGAAAGTAACAATTAGGGTAGAAAACCCTAAAATGGAAAGAAAATAACAATTAGGGTAGAAAACCCTAAAAAACAAAAAGAAAATAACAATTAGGGTAGAAAACCCTAAAAAATGGAAAGAAAATAATTAGGGTAGAAAACCCTAAAATGGAAAGAAAATAACAATTAGGGTAGAAAACCCTAAAAAATAGAAAGAAAATAATAATTAGGGTAAAAAAACCCTAAAATGGAAAGAAAATAACAATTAGGGTAGAAAACCCTAAAAAATAGAAATAAAATAATAATTAGGGTAGAAAACCCTAAAATGGAAAGAAAGTAACAATTAGGGTAGAAAACCCTAAAATGGAAAGAAAATAACAATTAGGGTAGAAAACCCTAAAAAAATAGAAAGAAAATAACAATTAGGGTAGAAAACCCTAAAAAATGGAAAGAAAATAATTAGAGTAGAAAACCCTAAAATGGAAAGAAAGTAACAATTAGGGTAGAAAACCCTAAAAGGAAAGAATACTTAGGGTAGAAAACCCTAAAAAAATAGAAAGAAAATAACAATTAGGGTAGAAAACCCTAAAAAATGGAAAAGGAAATAATTAGGGTAGAAAACCCTAAAATGGAAAGAAAATAACAATTAGGGTAGAAAACCCTAAAAAATGGAAAGAAAATAATAATTAGGGTAGAAAACCCTAAAATGGAAAGAAAATAACAATTAGGGTAGAAAATCCTAAAAAATGGAAAGAAAATAACAATTAGGGTAGAAAACCCTAAAAATGGAAAGAAAATAATTAGGGTAGAAAACCCTAAAATGGAAAGAAAATAACAATTAGGGTAGAAAATCCTAAAAAAATGAAAAGAAAATAGCAATTAGGGTAGAAAACCCTAAAAAATGGAAATAAAATTACAATTAGGGTAGAAAACCCTAAAATGGAAAGAAAGTAGCAATTAGGGTAGAAAATCCTAAAATGAAAAGAAAATAGCAATTAGGGTAGAAAACCCTAAATATGGAAAGATAATGGCAATTAGGGTCTTGCCATGCTTAGAAGATAGCCTACTAGATCATGCCATATAGGCTCTTGCCTTATTTGCAATACATGCCATATTTGAAAGATTTTTAAACAATCTTACTGTATGTGAATTTCTTGTCATAAATGTTTTATGTGCCATATTTAGATAGAATATTCTATTTTTTTGACAATAACTTATTTTATGGAACACCCTAGTCAAACTGCCATATTTGCACACTTCTAGAAGACAATCTAGGCGTGGGGACGTGCATTTAGGCACCCACATTCTTGGGAAGGGCATAATGGGAATAATAAAACCTTAATAAAGAAAGAGAATTCTTTGCCAAACCTTTCAAAATTAGAATTCAGAATGAAAAGGGTAATTTAGGACGATTTTCCCCTCGGCAAATCCTAAACCTAGAATAGGTTCTAAAACCTAAACCTAGAATAGGTTCTAAACCCTAAACCTAGAATAGGTTCTCAATCATTAACCTAGAACAGGTTATCCATCCCGAACTACGCGGATTCTGATTCCTAGGGCAAACCCTAGGATACGTAGGCCATTTGGGAGAATCCCAAATTCGGATCCACACCTTAGTCCACTTGGACTATCCATAGATCCACTAGGATATTTATCCACACATTTAGTCCACTCGGACTATCCATAGATCCACTAGGATATATTTATTCACACCTTAGTCCACTCGGACTATCCATAGATCCACTAGGATATCTATCCATATTTTAACCCAAAAAGGGTTATCCACACCTTAGTCCACTCGGACTATCCATAGATCCACTAGGATATCTACCCATCAGCTCGAACTATGTGGATTCTGATTCCTAGGTCAAACCCTATGATACGTAGGCCATTTGGGAGAAACCCAAATTCGGATCCACATCTTAGTCCACTTGGACTATCCATAGATCCACTAGGATATTTATCCACATCTTAGTCCACTTGGACTATCCATAGATCCACTAGGATATTATCCACATTCCAACCCAAATAGGGTTATCCTTAGATCCACTAGGACTATCTATCAGTCCACATGGACTATCCAGATCCTAACCCATAGGATTTCTCAACCTTTCAAGCATAAACTTTAACTTGAACAAAGAACTTAATCATGCACAAGCATAAATCACATCCATAAACTTTAATCACACCTGAACTACGATGGTGAACCTGATTTTCGGAATAATTCCATAATACGTAGGCAATCTGATGGATACAGATTCGGTTCAATGATATCAAACCCCTTGGTTTGGTTTGGCTTAGCAAATAGAGTCTAGCATAGGAAAGGTATAGGAGACCGATTTCGATCGGGCGGTTTGGGTGCCTAACCCCTTCCCATAACCGTAACCTGACACTTACCCAATCTCTAATGGACCATAAATCCAATTTAAGGGTCATGAGTCAATCAAAGTCTTACCTTGGGGTGAGATTTCACATTTCTAAGGTCCTAGACCTAAATCTAGGTGGCGACTTCTAAAGATTTCCATCTTTGTCCTCCCAACGTTGAACCTTTCAGCTTGTGATTTCAGTTGGTGCTACTTCAAATATCAAATCATCAGTTAGATCTGGTGGATCCACTGTTAAAACATGTGTTGGATCTTTGTCGTACTTCTTCAACAAAGAGATATGAAATACATCATGCACACTTGACATAGATGGTGGTAGTGCTAATTGATAAGCCATTTTTCCTCATTTAGCCAGAATCTCATATGACCCAACATATCTCGAACTTAGCTTCCCTTTCTATCTGAATCAATTTAAACCCTGCATAAGTGTTACTTTCAAGAATACCTTATCACCTACGACAAATTCAAAGTCTCGATGTCGAGTATCCGCATACTGTTTCTGACGATTCCGAGCTGTTATAACTCTTTCCTTGATAATGTCGACTACTCGACAAGTCTCTTCAACAAACTCTGGTCCAACGATGCTACGTTCTCCAACTTCATTCCAAAACAGAGGAGTTCGACACTTCCTACCATATAGTGCTTCATAGGGTGACATCTGTATAGTAGCCTGATAGTTGTTGTTATAGGCAAACTCAATCAATGGTAGTTTTTCGTCCCATGAGCCTTTAAAATCAATAACACAGGCTCGAAGCATGTCCTCTAAAATCTGAATAGTATGCTCCAACTGTCCGTCTGTCTGAGGATGGAATGCAGTACTGAACTTCAACGTTGTACCCATAGCCTTTTGCAATCCTTCCCAAAACTTTGAAGTAAAGCGTGGGTCTCTATCGGACACAATGCTTTCAGGTATACCATGTAATCTGAAAAAGTTATCCACATATAGCTTGGCTAACCTCTCCAGGGTATATAGTGGTCGTATAGCTATAAAGCGAGTTGTCTTAGTCAAATGATCTACAATCACCCAAACTACGTCAACTACTCGAGGAGTCAATTGTAACCCGGTGACGAAGTCCTAGTAATGCAGTCCCATTTCCATGCTAGTTCTGGTAGCGGCTGCAATAATCCTGTAGGTCTTTGCCGTTCGGCCTTTTCCCTCTGACAATTTAGGCATTGAGATACGAATTTAGCTATATCTGCTTTCATTCCTCTCCACCAATATAATTTCTTCAAATCATGATACTTCTTTGTACTTTCAGGATGTACCGAATAAGCGGTGGTGTGAGCTTCCTTCATTACTCTGTGTCTAATGTCCAAGTTTTCTGTTTTAGGAATGCATACTCTTCCTTTGTAATTCAGTACCTTTTTCTCGTCCAAGGTGAACTCAAGGATAGTCCTATCATTTTTGATGTCTTTTTGTACCGTTCTCAGATAAGGGTTTAATATAATAGCAGCTTTTACTTCATCAATTATATCAGGTACAATCTTCAATGTTGTGAACATATTTGGAAACCGATGAATAAATCCTTGGTTGGTTGATCCACCTGGTGCATCTATCACGAACTGCTCATTACCATAATTGAATATTTTCCCTATAGCACACATTGCTGCAGTCGCGTTAACTTTTCCTTGAGATTTTATCATTTCTTTTCTGCTTAGCGCATCAGCAACTACATTAGCCTTTCCTGGATGATACTGGATATCGCAATCATAATCCTTCAATAACTCTAGCCATCTTCTTTGTCTCATGTTCAGCTCCTTCTGATTAAAAAGATAAGTGAAACTTTTATGATCTGATTTAATCTGAAATTTCTCTCCATACAAATAATGTCTGCATATCTTGACAGCATGTACTACTGCCGCTAATTCCAAGTCATGAGTGGGATAATTCTTCTTATGTGTTTTCAGTTGTCTTGAAGCATATGCAACTACTTGTTCTCCTTGCATAAGTACACATCCTAAACCTAATCCAGACGCATCGGTGTACAAGGTTGGGAATAGGAATAGTCAAGATCGGAGCAGATATCAATCTAGCCTTCAATGTTTGGAAACTTTTCTCACATTTATCAGTCTAAACAAACTTTTCTCCTTTCTTAGTCAAGCTGGTGAGAGGTATGGCAACTCTGGAATAGTCTTCCACGAATTGTTGATAATACCCAGCTAGACCTAGGAAACTTTTAATTTCTGCAACGCTCTTCGATCTTGCTGGGATCCACTTTAATTCCTTCAGCAGATACAGCATGGCCTAAGAAAGTGACCTCATTTAGCCAAAACTCAAACTTTGTAAATTTGGCGTAAAGCTTCTCTTTTCTCAGTCACTACAGAGCGGCTCTTAGATTCATGACATGAATTTCCTTGTCCTTGGAGTAGACCAATAGATCATCAATAAACACAATAACCGACATATCCAACATATCATGGAATACCCGGTTCATGAGTTCCATAAAAGTTACGGGTGCGTTAGTCAATCCAAAAGACATGAATAAAAATTCATAATGTCCATTTCTTGTTCTGAATGCTGTTTTTGGAATATCACCGTCCTTAATCTTCAATTAATAGTATCCTGACCGTAGATCTATCTTGGAGACCACCTTGGCACCTTGCAACTGATCGATCCGAGGCAATGGGTACCGATTCTTGATTGTAAGCTTATTCAATTCTTGGTAGTCTATACATAGTCGAACACTACCGTCCTTCTTCTTTACAAACAATACTGACACTCCCCATGGTGATATGCTAGGTCTGATATAACCTTTGTCCAATAATTCCTGTAACTGTACTTTTAATTCCTTCAATTTAGTAGGAGCCATTCGATAGGGTGCTTTAGATACTGGTGCGGCTCCAGGTATCAGGTCTATAATGAATTCTATCGCTCGGTCAGGTGGTAATCTTGGGAGTTCCTCAGGAAATACATCTGGAAAGTCCCGTACAACATTAATATCTTTTATTCGTGGTGTTTCCTTGATGACGTCGATCAATGATACTAGATACCCAACTCCTCCTTTCTCGAGACATTTTCTAGCCTTTAATTCAGAGAGGATGAGTTTCGTTTACGGGGAAGTTTGGTTCCCACAAAACTAAACTCTGCTCCTTCCTTGTCATTAAATGTCAGCTTCTTTTCGACACACAATAGGTTTGCAGAATGCCGAGCTAACCAGTTCATTCCCAAAATGTCATCAAAGTTTGCCATCTCAAATTGAATCAAGGTTGCATCTAAAGTCTTCTCGCCAATAAAAACTGGACATGGTCCATAAACTTTTTCTAATTCCACTTCTAATCCCATAGGTGATTGCACAAGCAGTTTGTAGTTTAAATATTTGAGGGGTAGATTTAGCTTCTTTCTAAATGACACAGATATAAAGGAATGTGTAGCTCCAGAATCAAAGAGTACTCTAGCGGGTTTTCCATTAATAGGTACGATACCTGTTATTTGTTTTAATTTAGTCTATATGCTCACACAATGTAACACAAAATGAAAGATTCAGGTCAGACCTGTGACCACATCAGGAGATGCGGCAGCATTCTCAGATGTCACAACATAAACCTTTCCTTGTTGTAGCTACTTTCTAGGTTTAGGACATTCCCTTGAATAATGTCCTACTTGGTTGCAATTAAAGAATTTTACTCCTTTGTTATTTTGCTTTTGTTGCGGTTGAGCTGCTGGAGTAGTCTTGTCTGTAGTATTGAAGGCTTGAATACGGAAGGGTTTGAATGTCCTTGTATTCCCTCCATTGTATGAATTTTCATTTGGCCTTTTAATACCCCTATTTTGAGCAAAGTAGCTCTCTTTCGGGCTCGACTCTATTACTCGAGCAATTTGTACTACATCGTTGTACACTTTCTTTTCCAATCCTAGAACATGCTTACGGATGCTTCCCCTGAGTCCAATGACGAACCTTTGGGTCTTTGTATTTTTCTCTTGCATGCTAGCGGGTGCAAAGAAGAACAGCTCTTCATAACACTGTTGGTATGCATCCACAGTCATTTGCCCCTGATGTAAACTCAGGAACTCTCTCTCCGTAGATTCTCTGAAACTTCTGGGGAAGTACTTCTCAAAGAATGCCTCTTTATAGATAGCCCAGGTCAATTGGGCATGCTTTGTTAACAGAGAAGTCCGTGTGGACTTCCACCAGTGGTGTGCATCGCCTTTCAGCATGAAGGTTGCACACAGTACCTTCTCCTCCTCATTCACTGTCATCATCATAAAATTCCTCTCCATTTCGTTGATCCAATGTGCTGGCCACAAAGGATCAGCTGGTTTACCATTATATTCTTTAGGCTTCATCTTCAGGAAACGCTCGATCAGTCGGGAGTGGTCCAGCAGATACTGAGCATAGGTCTCATACATAAGTGGTTGATACTGGTAACTACCTTGAGCTACCTCAGGATTTTGCACTGGAGCCTGCATAACTGGTGTTTGAGGTGCATGGGGTACCATGTTGATTCCCCCTGGTACTGTGCTAGCTTGTCGTGTTGGCATAGGTGTCGTATGTGTAGCTGGAAAAGCCATTCCTATAGCAGCTTGCATATTGGCTTGCACCTGCTGTATTTGTTGCAGCTATTCTGCTAAGTTCATTACGGCTGTAGCCAAATCCGTAGGTGGGGCTGGCAAGTTTGTAGGATTTTCCTGACCATTAGCTACTGGTGGTGCCATATTAGATTCTCTTTTGCTTCAAGATTTACATGGCTGTCTTCCTCCACAGGTGGTGGTGGTGGAATTGATTTACGACCACGTTTGGTCACTCTTTGGCCAACCATTTCCTGTTTTGGTGGTAATAATGTCTAAAAACAATCATAGAACATGTGAGGCAATCAATATAAGTTGTTCCCAATTCAAAATCCAACTAATCAGTATAAATTTTCAATTTTTCAAGTCATTCTGACAAAATACTGTATTTTCCATCGTAGGGTCGATGGTAGGGTCACTCCTTATGCGACCCTAGGGTATGTGACCCCAGAAACCCTATCAGCTCACTGAGAGCCAATGGTCAATCGTAGAGTCGGTATATGTCCGACCCAAGGTCCGACCCATGGTTTCTGTCAGATCACCGAAAGCCTAGGGTCGATGGTAGGGTCGGTTATAGGGTTGCACATTTTGTCGAATTCTGCGACCCTATGATCCAAAATCAGGTTCTTAAACCTAATTTTGGATTCATTTCCTATTCTTCCTCTTTTCTTCCAACTCAACTCACTTCCCCTGAGTTGCTATAGTATCAACCCCTAGGGTTTGGTGATTGTTTCTTCCGTTCACGACTCCCGCTCTGTTTCTTCAGGTATGCTCTCTACTGTTTCCCATTTTTAAGCTTTCTAAACTAGGTTTTCATCCATTTACATCATTTTCTTCAAATTAAACTTTTTTCTAACTGTAAAAATTTAATTTTTATTGGGGGCTTTTGCTATTGGTCACCCAATGGATGAAAGCCCTAAAAAATATTTGAGTTTCATCGGTTGGTTATCGAGAAACTTGAAATTTTCCATTTTTGACCTAATTTTCAAGATTTTTCGAATTTATTGAAATTTCTTTAAATTTGATCTTTCTAGATTAAATTTTCAACTGTATAAGCTTTCCAGGATGATTTGGAACCTATGTAAATCCTCCTGTCCAGTTGTTTGGGTGAAAAGTGAGGCTTTTTGCCAAATCATGCCGTTATAATGCCGAACTTTTTGAGTTTTTCACCATTACTAATATCTTGATTGTTTTTTCTATGTATTGGCAGATAGTATGGCTGGTACCAAGGTTCCTAGGGCTCATGACCCCGTTCATTTCCGCTCCAACGAGGCAAAATCTCAGTATGCTCGCTATGAGCATAAGAAAGTATAAGGGGGTCACTGTGTAAACTTGGCTAGTCTAGCCTTGTTTAATGTGGAGGGTGCTTTTGGTGACATGGGCTGGCTTCCTATGATCACCTATGAGGCTTGTACTCATCCTGCTATGGTGAAGCAGTTCTATTGCAATTTCCAGGTAGTGGGGGATCGCAATGACGCAGAGAGGGATAGGGAGCTCAGGATCACTAGCTACGTAAAAGGGGTGGAGGTTTCATTTAACTGCCAGCAGTTGGCTGATCTTTTGGGCATATCAAATGACTGCCATTTGGTGTACTATGCTCCCAAGGAACCCCAGTTCCTATCCTTGGCAATGCATGCTGAGATTGATAGTCAGCTCCTTAGAGGTGATCGCTGGGTGATGAAAGCGATCAACCTACGGCCAAAGCCTCGGGTGTACTACAAGATCATCTAACACAATCTGATTCCCTAGAGTGGACACTATGATAGGATTTCTCAATTGACTCAGTATGTCATCTACTGCATCTGCACCAGACAGCCTGTCTGCCTTCGTTATATTATCATCCGGACGATAATCTGTGCTACGCTGCTTGGTCAGTTAGGAAACCTACCCTATGGACGTCTGATCACTAAACTGCTCACACGCCTACACGTTGATTTATTGGATGAGAGGATTTAGTAGAAGACCTTTTCATCGGACCTTGACTGGGAGGCCATCTGTAGGATGGGTATGCGGGATGCTCAGGTCAGTGATGATGAGAGGAATGCTCTGGTGCGTCCTCATACTCGAGTAGAGATAGTAGATCTTGAGGCAGTAGCAGCAGCAGCAGGAGTAGGGGCCCATAGGGGTGAGGCTGAGGATGAGGATTGTATGTTCAAGGATGTAGACGCCATACCTCCTCCATCACCTCTATATTCTACTGGAGCTGGTCCATCTTGGGCTCCTTCACATACTGCTGGTCCTTCACGCCCACCCTCTGATGATATGATGGGGCTACTGCGTGAGATTAGAGAGGCTCAGTGTGTGACTAATCTAAGAGTAGGAGAGCTTCTATATGCTCAGCACGTAACTAATGGGGGAGTAGGCGAGCTTCTAGATGCTCAACGCGCGACTGATGGGAGAGTAGGTGAGCTTCTAGATGCTCAGCGTGCGTCCAATCAGTGGATGGCCGAGTTGATAGCTAGTCTTCAGACGACCCAGACTCAGGTAGCCTAGTTGACTAGAGTGTATGCTAAGGACTATGACCGGGATCGTGAGGCACCTCCTCCTTTAGCACCTCCAGCTCCATGATGTACATTTTCTTTTTTTGTTTTTCTTTTTACTATAGAGTAACTGTCCGGATTATGGATTGTACTCTGATTTGGATATGTATAAACGTTGTTTTTTTATTTGATGTATATTAAACTTGTTTCTCATTTTAATAGTGCATTATTCTCTTTCTTAATTTTATCTCATACAACACAGGTGCTTATAGTGTGTTTCTTATTACAACTTTTAAATTTTTTTCTAACTTAGTTCACAAACTATTGTGGAAGTATACTGGTTTAATAGATAGGGCCAGAGAGCTCTGAAACCAAGTTATCACACCCTAATTCCATACTATTCAGAATGGTGTGATGAACCGCCAATAAACCAACGGTTCAACCAGGATCTCGAATAGGCTGTGTCTGTTTGCTTAAACCATATGCATCCACAACAAAAATCAGAATAAATACACGATAGCAGAAGTCTTTAATATTAAATGAACTGAGAGTAGCTGTGATAAAGTAAATAAATTATCCAATTATCACCCAAAAGGGCTAAGACATAAATTAAAATAATTAAATCAATTACATTGTTTGTATAACTTAAACAAAATCTAATAAAAAACACAGGAGTTGCACTCGGATGATGAATCATGCGGATCCATCATCACTTCTGCCTCCATTGCCGCCGCATGCCCATATGTTGGAGCATTCATATAATCATCCACTGTCCTATCACGGCTCAGTGAGCAAACAAAACAATGCAACAAACATATGCATGCATTCAATTCATATCTTTTGTCTGGTTCATAAGTTTACAATGTGCAATAGAAAGGATAGGTGGCCGCCACACCTCTATACACTAATGTGTGGAACCGTTCAATGCATCAAACACCATTGCCGCCCCCACATGCACCCACCATGGAATAGAGATAGAGCTAAAATGCTTAGGACTGCACTGCATCAAACTTCCCTTGATGCTTTACCCATACCAACACGTTAGCCCCCATTGGCAAGGACTTGCAAAGTGGGCTCGCAACTAACCAATCCTAATGTCAAACAATGTATCCAAGGCCTCACCCCAGCATCCCTCAAAACGTCCATAGGGATAGAGCTAAGGCCCCCCGACTGAGTCAGAGACTACACGGTCCGAGACCACCTCCCCTGATGCTCTACGATGTAATAGTTCTGCTAAGGTAATGGCGATATTATGATGTTAATGGATAAGACTTGAGTAGAGATAGAGCTAGAGTCTGGTGACCAGGATGATACACAGTGTCACGTCCTCCCCTGATGCTCCATTCGCATCAAGTACACTAACCACACACATACATTCACATGCCTATTCCTAGCATCATCATCATCATCATCATCTTATAATAAACGAAATGAAATATGCATGAACAGTAATAACAGGAATAGTGGATGACATGTGATATGGACATTACAATCATACAAGCATAGAATTATTCATGTATTGGACTCAATAAATGAAAACAATTTATTATTAGCCAATTAGTTTAGCTCTTGTTCCCTCACCTTTGATTGAGCGTAGATCCTCGTTCAAACTTTATGAATCACTTTTAAATCACTAGAAAGACCTAACAAGTCGATAGATTTTAATTAGAATTAGTTCCAATATATTTAGACTAACAAAAATTGTAGGGTCGCAGGTAGGGTAGCAGTTTCTGCGACCCTATGGTGTAGGGTGGCAGGTGGGGTCGGATACCATTCAACCCTACGTGTGACCACACCCTCCTTGGGACTTCCCAAGGGCATGTGGTCGATCATATTGTCTCGTTGGATCGGATATCATTCGACCTTACGTGCGACCACACGTATTCTGTGTCGACCTTTCACTTTACAGTCCAATCCTTCATGTTTGGATCCTTTGGCTTACTATCATGGTCCATTCTATGATTGTTTTATGGCTTAAAACTACAATTTATACACCATTCATTGTCCATAATGATTTCCTCCGTGGAATCTCTTGGAATATATCCATGGATGGATGATTTGGGTTTCTCCTAATCCTATGTTCTTCATAAACTATTCTAGGCTCTCTTATTCAGGTAGAGGATTAGGTTCATACCTTAATTCAGAAGTTTCTCTGAACTTCCTCCTCTTCCTTAGTCTTCTTCTTCTCTTCCTTTTCTTTCTCTTTTTTTAACTTTCAATTAGGGTTCTAAAGGAGTGAACGAGGCTAAGGGACGTCCTATTTATAGAGAAAAACCCTCCATAATAAGTCTCAATGAGTTTAGGAAAGACCCCCTTTGAATTAGGAAGGTTTTCTAATTTCTTGATTCTGTCTGCCATCGTTGGGTCGTGTAGGGTCGCAGAATCTGTTGACCCTATGTTTTTCTAGTCATGCGACCCCATGACTAAAAAGTCCTGGGTTAGACTCTTTTGAGGTGGGGTCGATCATACTTGTTTAGGCATGCAACCCTACCCTCATATTTTACTATTTTTGTAATAGACTTCATACCTGGTCTTGTGGTTTCTTCACACACATGGTCTACTTGGCTCGACCATGATAGGTAGACCTAGTACAAGGTGGTAAGACCGGTTAGTTCGATACGGGACTTATACCCTCCACCTGTAAGTTGCAGTAAAATTGTTTCACCAACTCACGACAGGTGCAATCCTAGTAAAAAATCACAGGCAGCAGCCCATATCACCAAATGCGCCCTCCACATCAAATAGGGCTAAGTTGGCCAAGTTGGCACAATGACCCCCTTCCACCTTCTTATGCTCATACCGAGCATACTGTGCTTCTGTTTCAATAGACCGGAAGCGATACTGATCATGAACCCTGGGGACTTTAGTGCGAGCCATGTTGTCTGCAAGAGTATAGACCACCAAGCAATATATCAAATATAGTGAAAATTCAAAATTTCAGAATTATTACGGCGTGATTCGGCCAAAAGCCTCACTTTTCACCCAAACAGTTGGGCAGGAGGACTTACATAGGTCCCAAACCATCCTACAAGGCTCATACAGTCAAAAACTTAAACTAGCTTGGTCGAATTTGAAGAAATTTTGACAATTTGGAAAAACCCTAAAATTTAGGTCAAAAATGGTAATTTTTAAGTTTCTATTAAACTAACCGATGAAAATCGAATTTTCTTGAGGGCTTTCATCCATTGGGTGGCCAATAGCAATAACCCCCAATAAAAATCAAATTTTTACAATCAGAAAAATAGTAATTTGAAGAAAACCCTATAAATGGAGCAAAACCTAGGTATGAAAGCTTAAAAAGGAGAAAGAGTAGGGAACATACCTGGAAGAACGGAACATAGGTCGTGATTCGATGAAAGAATCACCAAATTGGTACGGTTAAAACTGTAGCAACTCAGTGGTGGCGAGTTGATTTGAAGATAAAAGAGAAATATGGAGAATGGCTCAAAAATCAGGTTTAAAAACCTGATTTGGGATCTTGTGGTCACAGAATTCGATCAAAAATACGTCCCCACGATCGACCACACTATCGACCACAGGCTCTCGGAGAGCAGACAAGGTTTGTGTGGTCGCAAGCCTGTTGTCGCATATAGTGCGACCACACGATCCACCACAGGCTCACGGTGAGCAGACAGGGTTTGTGTGGTGGCAACTCTGTGGTCGCATATAGTGCGACCACACGATCGACCACAGGCTCTCAGTGAGCTGACAGGGGATTTGTGTGGTCGCAACCCTATGGTCGCATATACTGCAACCCCACCATCGACCCCATAATGAAAAATGCCCTGTTTTGACTGAATGACTTTAAAGATTGAAATTTTTCCTTGTCTATTTCGATTTTGACATGAGAATGATGTATATTATGATTGCCTCAGATGTTCCTTGACTTTCAGGCACTACCACTGCAGGAAACAAGGAATGGCTGGGCGAAGAATAACCAGGAGGGAACGTAACCCAATTCCACCTCCACCACCACCTGTGGAGGAAAATTGCCATGAAAACCCTGAGGAACAGGAGAACCAGAATGTGACACCGCCAGGAGTCAACGACCAAGCTAACCCCACAAACTTGCCAGCCCCACCAATAGATTTGGCTACTGCGGTGATGAACCTAGCACAACAGTTGCTGCAAATATAGCAAGTGCAAGCCAATATTTAAGCTGCTATGGGAATGGCTTTCCCAACTACAAACACTACACCTTTACTGACGGGACAAGCTAGTACCGTACCAGGGGGTAGCAACACCGTGCCCCAAGCATCGACTATGAATAACATGGTACCTCAAGCACCTCAAACGCCATTTGTACAAGTTCAAGTACAAAACCCTGAAGTAGCTCAAGGCATATACAACCAAGGCAATTACCAGTATCAACCCCCTATATATGGAGCAAATGCTCAGTATCAGTTGGACCATTCTCGACTGATCGAGCATTTTCTGAAGATGAAGCCTAAGGAGTTTAATGGCAAGCCATCGGATCCTTTGTGACCCGCCCAGTGGATCGACGAGATGGAAAGGAACTTCATGATGATGACTGTAAATGAAGAGGAAAAAGTGCTACGTGGCATATTTATGCTGAAGAGTGATGCACACCATTGGTGGAAGTCTACTTGAAGTTATTTGTTAACGAAGCACGTCCAATTGACCTAAGCTATCTATAAAGAAGCATTCTTTGGGGTATTTTCCCAAAAGTTTTAGAGATGCATTGGAAAAAGAGTTTCTGAGTCTGTATCAGGGATACATGACTGTGGATGCATATCAGCAGCATTATGAAGAGTTGTTTTTCTTTGCTCCCTCTAGCATGTAGGAGGAAAATACCAAAACCCAAAGATTCGTCATGGGACTAAGGGGAAGCTTCCGTGAGCATGTATTGGGACTGGAAAGAAGATTTATAATGAAGCTGTACAGATTGCTCGAGTACTGGAATCGAAGCAGAGGGAAAGTTATTTTGCTCAGAACAGAGGTATCAAAAGGCCTAATGGAAATTCATGCAACGGAGGGAGCACAAAGACATTTAAACCCTTCCGTACTCAAGGCTTCAATGCTGCAACCAAGACTACTCTGACAGTCCAACCTCAACAGAAGCAAAGTAGTGAAGGAGTAAAATGCTTTAACTGTAATAAAATAGGACATTATTGAAGGGAGTGTCCTAAGCCAAGGAAGCAGTTGCAGCAAGGAAAGGTTTATGCAGTTACATTTTAGGATGCTGTAGCATCACCTGATGTGGTCACAGGTATGACCTGAACCTTTCATTTTTGTACTACCTTGTGTGAGCATGTAGACAAAATTAAATCAAATCACAGGTATCGTACCTATTAATGGCATACCCGCCAGAGTACTCTTTGATTCTAGAGCTACTCATTCTTTTATATCTATGTCATTTGGAAAGAAGTTAAATCTACCCCTCAGACCTTTATACTACAAACTGCTTGTACGATCACCTATGGGATTAGAAGTGGAACTAGACAAAGGTTATGGACCATGTCTAGTTCTTATCGGCAAGAAGATTTTGGATGCAACCTTAATTCAACTCGAGATGGCAGACTTTGACGTTATCATGGGAATGGATTGATTATCTCGGCACTCTGCAAACTTATTATGTGCAGAAAAGAAATTGACATTTAAAGACAAGGAAGGAGTAGAGTTTAGTTTTGCGGGAACCAAACATCCCCATAAACGAAAATTCATTCTCTCTGCATTAAAAGCTAGAAAATGCCTCGAGAAAGGAGGAATTGGGTATCTAGTATCCGTGGTCGGTCTCACCAAGGAAGCACTACGAATGGAGGATATTGATGTTGTGTGTGACTTTCCAGATGTATTTTCAGATGAACTACCATGACTACAATCCGACCAAGCGACAGAGTTCGTTATAGATCTTATACCCAGAGCCGCACCAGTATCTAAAGCACCTTATCGAATGTCTCCTACTGAACTGAAGGAACTGAAGGTAAAATTATAGGAATTACTGGACAAGGGTTATATTAGACCCAGCATATCACCATGAGGAGCAGTATTGTTTGTGAAAAAAAAAGACAGTAGCGTTCGACTGTGTATAGACTATTGAGAATTGATACCCGTTGTCTTGGATCGATGACTTGTTCGATCAGTTGCATGGTGCCAAAGTGTTCTCCAAAATTGATCTTCTGTCAGGATACCATCAATTGAATATTAAGGAAGGTGATATTCCAAAGACACCATTTAGAACAAGATATGGACATTATGAATTTTTAGTCATGTCTTTTGGATTGACTAATGCAACTGTAACTTTTATGAAACTCATGAATCAGGTATTCCACGACATGTTGGATACGTCGGTCTTTGTATTTATTGACAACATACTAGTCAACTCCAAGGACAAAAAAACTCATGTCACAAATTTAAGAGCCACTCTGTAGCGACTAAGAAAAGAGAAGATTTATGCAAAATTTACAAAGTGTGAGTTCTGGCTAAATGAAGTCACTTTCTTAGGGCATGTAGTATCCACTGAGAGAATTAAAGTGGATCCTAGCAAGATTGAAGCCATTGTGAAATGGTAAGCACCTAAGAATGTTACAGAAATCAGAAGTTTCATAGGTTTAGCTGGGAATTACCGACGATTTGTGGAAGATTACTCTAGAATCACGATATCTCTCACCAGTTTGACTAAGAAAGGAGAAAAGTTTGTTTGGACCGACAAATATGAGGAGGGTTTTCAAACATTGAAGGCTAAATTGATATCAGCTCTCATCTTGACTGTTCTTATCCCAGGACAACCATTTACCTTGTACACTGATGTGTCTGGGTTGGGTTTAGGATCTGTGCTAAGCAAGGGAGAACAAGTAGTTGTGTATGCCTTAAGACAACTAAAGACGCATGAGAAGAACTATCCCACTCATGACTTAGAATTAGCAGTAGTAGTACATGCTGTCAAGATATGGAGACATTATTTGTATGGTGAGAAATTTCAGATTAAATCAGATCGTAAGAGTCTTACTTATCTTTTCAATCAAAAGGAATTGAACATGCGACAAAGGAGATGGCTGGAGTTACTAAAAGATTATGAATGCAATATCTTGTATCATCCAGGGAAGGCTAATGTAGTTTCTGATGCGCTAAGCAGAAAAGTAATGATAAAATCCCAAGGAGAAGTTAACACGACTGCAGCAATGTATGTTACAGGAGAAGTATTCAATTATGGTAATGAGCAGTTCGTGATAGATACACCGGATGGATTAACCAACCAAGGGTTTATTCATCGCTTTTTAAATATATTTGCCACATTGAAGATTGTACCTAATTTGGTAGATGAAGTAAAAATAGCTATTAAATCAGACCCTTAACTGAGAACAGTACAAAAAGACCTCGAAAAAGGTAGGAGTACTCATGAGTTCACCTTGGACGGTGAAAAGGTACTAAAATACAAAGGAAGAGTATGTGTTCCTGAAAATGATGACTTGGATATTAGACACAGACTAATGATGGAAGCTCACACCACTGCTTATTTGGTACATCCTAGAAGTACGAAGATGTATCATGATCTGAAGAAATTATATTGGTGGAGAGGAATGAAAGCGGATGTAACTAAATTTGTGTCACAATGCCTAAATTGTCAAAGGGAAAAGGCTGAAATGCAAAGACCTGTAGGATTATTGCAGCCACTGCCAGAACTAGTTTGGAAATGGGACTCCATCACTATGGACTTCGTTACCGGGTTACCATTGACTTCCCGAGTAGTTGACGCGGTCTGGGTGATTGTGGATCGTTTGACAAAGACAGCTCGTTTCATAGCTGTACGACCTTAGAATACCCTCGAGAGGTTAGCCAAGCTATATGTGTATAATATTATCAGATTGCATGGTGTACTTGAAAGCATTGTGTCCCACAGAGACCCACGCTTTACCTCAAAGTTTTGGGAAGGATTACAGAAAGCTATGGGTACAACGTTGAAGTTCAGTATTGCATTCCATCCTCAGACAGACGGACAGTCGGAGCATACTATTCAGATTTTAAAAGACATGTTTCAAGCTTGTGTCATCGATTTCAAATGATCATGGGATGAAAAACTACCATTGATCGAGTTTGCCTATAACAACAGCTATCAGGCTACTATACAGATGTCACCCTACGAAGCACTATTTGGTAGAAAGTGTCGAACTCCGTTATTTTGAAATGAAATTGGACAATGGAGTAATGTTGGACCAGAGTTTATTGAAGAGACTTGTCGAGTAGTCGACATCATTAAGGAAAGAGTTAGAACAGCTCAGAACTGTCAGAAACAGTATGCAGACAATCGATGTCCAGATGAATTCGTCATAGGTGATAAGGTATTCCTAAATATCACCTATGCGAGGCTTAAAATGGTTCAGACAGAAAGGGAAGCTAAGTCCAAGATATGTCGGGCCATATGAGATTCTAGCTAAATGTGGGAAACTGGCGTATCAGTTAGCACTACCCCCATCTATGTCAAGTATGCATGATGTATTTCATATCTCATTAATGAAGAAGTACGTCAGAGATCCAATACACGTGATAGCAGCAGATCCATCGCGTCTAACTGATGATTTGACATTTGAAGTAGGACCAACCGAAATTACCAGTCGAAAGGTTAAACGTCTATGCAACCGTGACATCTATTATGTTAAGGTTACTTGGAGGAGCCAAGATGTAGAAGAGATCACATGGGAAAAATAGAATGCTATGGGAAAGCAATATCCTCACCTTTTCGACTCGGAAGGTATATGCAAATTTTGAGGACGAAATTTATAATAAGAGGGGGGGAGTTGTAAGACCCGTATCGTACTAACCGGTTTTACCACCTTGTATTAGGTCTTCCAATCATGGTCGGGCCAAGTAGACCAAGTGCGTGAACAAACCACAAGGCTAGGTATAAAATTGAACCCAAAATCATCTATTTAGGAGTGTGTGGTCGCATACCTAAACAGGTGTGGCCGACCACACCTCAGAATAATGCGACAATAGGAGTCTGGGATGTTTGGTCACAAGTTTTTAACTGTGTGGTTGATGGGTTCTACGACCCCACGTGCTACTATACGAAGTCAAATAGACTCCATGATTAACCTTCCTAATCCGAATGAGGTTTTTTCCTAATCTAAGTGGGACTCTATATGGAGGGTTTTCCTCTATATATAGGACGTCCCTTAGTCTCTTTCATCCTTTTAAAACTCAAACTGAAAGAGAGAGAAAGAGAAAAGGAGGAAGAGAAGGATTATTGAAGAGGAACACTAAGAGGAGGAATTTCAGAGAGAACTCTAAATCATCAACAAGTTTAAGGTATAAAATCATCCCCCAGATCAGTTGAATACCTAGAATATATCATGGAGGAGATAGTGATCCAAAGTGAGACCCCAATCATCAAACCATGGACAAATTCTAAGAGATCCATGGATGGAATCTATTAGGATGATGGATTGTGTAAAATATGAATTCTAAGCCATAGAACAATCATAGGAAGGATCATGATGATAAACCAAGGAATCAAAACATGGAGGAATTGAGTTAGGAGTGGAAAAGTCGACCATCACATGTGTGGTCGCATGTATGGTCGCATGATATGCGACCACACGAGACACACATAATCAACCACACACCCTTGGGAAAATTCTAGGGAGGGTGTGGTCGTGTCACACCCCAATTCTGATCCAACCAGAATGGTGTGAGTGAACCTCCATTGAACCAACGGTTCACACCAGGATTTCGAATAGGCCGTGTCCGTTCACATAAACCATTACACATAACCACAATCAGAATATAAATATACAGCGGAAGACTTTAAATAGAATGAACTGAGTATCTATTGATAATTTAAATAAATATCTCATTATCCAAATTCAAACACATAAAATAGTATCCATACATCCATTTAATCCAACCAAAAATAAATAAAAGAAATAAATAAAATCCGATCAAAGGTACACGCAGAAAGGGCACTCACATGAAGCGTCATGCTCGTCCTCTCCCGCATGCACACTCAAAGCAGCAACGTCACCATACGCCGGAGCGTTCACATAGTCGTCAACAGTGTAACCAAGATTTTGTGTAAGACCCGTATCAAACTAACCGGTCTTGCCACCTTGTACTAGGTCTACCTATCATGGTCGAGCCCAGTGGACCAAGTGCATGAAGAAACTACAAGACCAGGTATGAAATTTAACTCAAAAATAGTCAAAAATGAGTGTGTGGTCGCATGCCTAAATAGGTATGTCCGACCCCGCCACAAAAGAGTCCAACCCATGACTTTTTGGTCGTGGGGTCGCATGTCTTAAGAAACGTAGAATCCACGGATTCTACGACCGTACATTCGACCCTACGGAACCCAGTCAGAAACCGAATTTAGGAAACCTTCCTAATCCGAAGGGGATTCTTTCCTAAACTCATTAGGGCATATTTGGAGGGTTTTATTCTATAAATAGGACGTCGCTTAGCCTCTTCCACTCCTTTAAAACCCTAATTGAAAGTGAGAGAGAGAGAAGAGAAGGAAGAGAAGAAGAATTGAAGAAGAAGACTAAGGAAGAGGAGTAAGTTCAAAGAAACCTCCGAATTTTAGTAAAGCCAAGGTATGAACCTAAATCCCTACCTGAATTGGTAGCCTAGAATAGTTTATGAAGAACATAGGATTAGGAGAAACCCAAATCATCCATCCATGGATAAATTCCAAGAGAATCCATGGAGGAAATCACTATGGACAATGGATGGTGTATAAAGATTGTAGTTTGAGTCATAGAACGATCATAGGAAGGACCATGATGGTAAGCCAAAGGATTCAAACATGAAGGAATGGACATAAGAGTGAAAGGTCAACCAAAAACACGTGTGGTCGCACGTAGGGTCGAATGATATCCGACCCCACGATACCACATGATCGACCACATGCCCTTGGGAAGTTCCAGGGAGGGGGTGGTCGCACGAAGGGTTGAATAATATCTGACCCCACCTGCGACCCTACACCCTGGGGTCACAGAAATTGAGACCCCAATTGTTACCCTACCCTGTGACCCTACCCCTATGGTCGTAGAAACTAAGACCCTAGGTGCTACCCCACCAGTGACCCCTCAGCTTCTGTTATTCTAAACGTATTGGAATTTATTTTTAATTAAAATCTATCGACTTGTTAGGTTTTCCAGTGACTTAAAAGTGAATTATAAAGCCTAAACGAGGATCTACTAGCAATCAAAGGTGAGGGAACAAGACCTAAATTAATTTACTAATAATAAACTATTTTTATTTATTGAGTCCCATACCATGAATGATTCTATGCTTGTATGACTGTAATATCCATTTAACATGTCATCCAATATTCCTGCTATTAATGTTCATGCATATTTAATTCTGTTTATTTATAACATGATGATGATGATGATGCTCGAAATAGGCATGTGAATGTATGTGTGTGGTTAGTGTACTTGATGCTAGTGGAGCATCAGGGGGAGGACGTGACACTGTGGTTCATCCTGGTCACCAGACTCTATCTCTATCTCTACTCAAGTCTCGTCCACTAACATTGTCGTATCGACATTGCCTTAGCAGAACTATTACGTCATAGGGCATCAGGGGAGGTGGTCTCGGACCATGTATTCTCTGACTCTGTCGGGGGGCCTTAGCTCTATCTCTATGGACGTATTGAGGGATGCTGGGGTGAGGCCTTGGATACACTGTTTGACATTAGGATTGGTTAGTTGCAAGCCCAGTTTGCAAGCCCTCGCCAATAGGGGCATACGTGTTGGTATGGGTAGGGCATCAGGGGAAGTGTGATGCGGTGCTGTGCTAAGCACTTTAGCTCTATCCCTATTCCATGGTGGGTGCATGTGGGTTGGCAATGGTGTTTGATCCATTGGGTGGCTTCACACACTCGTATATAGAGGTGCGGCGGCCACCTATCCTTTCTATTGCACATTGCAAACTTATGAACTAGACCAAAGGTATGAATTAAATGCATGCATATGTTTGTTATTTTGTTTTGTTTGCTCATTGTGCTGTGATGTGTGCTCACCCTTTCGACGTTGAATATTTTTAGTTGATGATGCAGGTACTACTGTAGAAGATTATATGAATGCTCCAATGTACGGACATGCTGCGGCGATGGATGCAGAAGTTATGATGGAGTCGCATGATTCGTCGTGTGAGTGAAACTCATGCGTCTTCAATTAGATTTTATTTGAATTATTTAGACAATGCAATTGATTAAATTATTTTATTTTACGTCTTAGTCTTTTGAAGATAATTGGATAATTTATTTATGTTACCACTGTTAGACTCTCAGTTCATTAGTATAAAGACTTTCGCTATTGTTTATTTACTATGATTGTGGTTGTGGATGTGTATAGTTTAAGCAAACGGATACAGCCTATTCGAGATCCTGGTTGAACCGTTGGTTTATTGAAGGTTCATCACACCATTCTGGTTAGTACAGAATTAAGGTGTGACAACTTGGTATCTGAGCCCTCAGGCCCTGTCTATTAAACCAATATACTTCCACAAAAATTTTGTGAACTGAGTTAGGATAAAATTTAAAAACTGTAATAATAACACACTATAAGCACATGTGTTGTATGAGACAAAATTAAGAAAGACAATAACGCACAATTAAAAGGAGAAACAAATTTCATATATACATCGAATAAAAAGCAATAAATATATATGTCCAAATCAGAGTACGGTTAACAATCCGGACAGTTACTCCGTAATACAAGGAAAAACAAAAGAAAATATACATCATGGAGCTGGAGGTGCCGGAGGAGGAGGTGCCTCGTGACCTCTATCAAAACCCTTAGCATACACTTTAGTCAACTAGGCTACCTAAGTTTGGGTCATTTGGAGACTAGCTGTCAACTCGGCCATCCGCTGATCAGATGCACGCTGAGCATCTAGAAGCTCTCTTACTCTCCCATCAGTCGCGCGCTGAGTATCTAGAAGCTCTCTTACTCTCAAATCAATCACGCACTGAGCCTCTCTAATCTCACGTAGTAACCCCATCATATCATCAAATGGTGGGTTTGAAGGACCAACAAAGTGTGAATGAACCCGGAATGGGCCAGCACCAGTAGAATGTAGTGGTGATGGAGGAGGTATGGCGTCTACATCCATGAACATACGATCATCATCCTCAACATCACCCCCATGGACCCCTGCTACTGCTGCTGCTGCTACTGTCACACCCCAATTCCGCATACTTCAGAATGGTGTGATGAACCGCTAGCAAACCAATGGTTCAACCAGGATCTCGGACAAGTGGAATCCGTTTTATCTAAACCTCATACATCCATATTCATAATCAGAGTAAATACACAATAGCGGAAGTCTTATATTAAAAATAACTGAGAATCTATTGTGATATTAATATTTAAATAGAAAATTATTCTGTATCAACTAAGACATAAATAAATATCAAATACATGTCTTTACTAAATCTAAATAAAGAAAAGTAAAAATCTAATTGAATACACATGAGATGCACTCGCAAGAGGGGTCATGTGTATCCACTTCATCTTCAACTTCCATCGCCGCTACGTGCCCATACACTGGAGCATTGACATAATCTTCAACTGTAGTACCTGCATCATCAACTAAAAATATTCGACGTCGAGGGGGTGAGCACACATCATGGCTCAGTGAGCAAACAAAACAATGCAACAATAAATATGCATGCAGTCAATTCATATCTTTGGTCTGGTTTAAAGTTTGCAATCCACAATAGAAAGGTTGGGTGGTCAAAGGTTAACGTTTATTGACCGCGCCTCTATACACAGGGTGTGGAAGTCCGCCCAAAGGTTAATGTTTATTGTCATCCCCATCCATCCTACCATAACATTGTACAACAAAGGTTAACGTTTATTGATGTACAGTGCCATACCAACACGTAAGCCCCTGCTGGCGAGGGCTTGCAAACTGGGCTCGCAACTAACCAATCCTAATGCCAAACAGTGTATCCAAGGCCTCACCCCAGCATCCCTCAGAACATCCATAGAGATAGAGCTAAGGCCCCCCCGGTAGAGTCAGAGACTACAAGGACCAAGACCACCGACCCACATACTCTACGACGTAATAGTTCTGCTAAAGTAATGGCGATAAGACGATGCTAATGCACAAGACTTGAGTTAGAGATAAAGCTAAAGTGCTGAGACCCGCCAAAGGTTAACGTTTATTGACCTTCCCATCACACCTCCCATGATACTCGCTCGCATCAAGTACACCAACCACACACATATGTTCACATGCCTATTCCTATCATCATCATCATCATCATGTTATAAACAATAAGGTAAATATGCATGAACAAATAATAGAAATATTGGATGACATGTTGTATGCACATTACAAACATATTCGCATAGGATCAAGCATAGCATTGGACTCAAAAAAAGAGAAAATAATTTGTTACTAACCAATTAGTTTAGAGTTCTGTTTCCTCACCTTAGCTTGCTAATAGATCCTCTTACAAGCTTTAAGATCACCTTTATATTGTTATTATATTACTAGAAGACCTAACAAAGTCGATAGAATTTAATTAGAATTAATTTTAATTTTTAAAACCATGTTTTTAACTGGGGGTCGGAGGTAGGGTCGGAGTAAAGATCGACCCTGGGTGCGACCACCCCTATTCTGGACTTCCCGAACACTAGGGGTCGATGCTCAGGGTCTGGTAGGGTCGATTGGCCATCGACCCCCCATGCGACCCCCTATGGGTTTTGGTCGATTTTCTTCCTTCAGTCCATTCTTCGTGTTTGGGGTCCTATGGCTTGCTCCTATAAGCCATTCTACACATGTTCTATGGTCTAGAACCATGATTCTACCACCTATATGGCTTTCATGATTTTACCCCGTGGTTTTCCATGAAAACCTAACCATGGGTTGATGGTTTGGGTTTCTCCGAGATCATACTCTCTGCATTATCTATCCTAAGGTCTTTAGCAATTCATGGAAGTAGTATCCATACCTGAGAAGAGTACTCCTTCTCTACAACTCTTCTCCCTTGGCCTTCTTCTCTTCTTTCCTTCTCTTTTCCTTCTCTTCCTTCTCTTCTCTTTCTCTCAATTCAATTAGGGTTGTAAAAGGAGTAAAAGAGGCTTAGGGACGTCCTATTTATTGAGTAGAAACTCCTAAAATAAGTCCCATTGAGATTTGGAAGGAATCCCATCAAAATTAGGAAACTTTCTTAATTTTCAGATTTACCGAGTACCGGGAGTCGATAGGGCGGTCGGCGATCCCGTCGACCCCTGGTTCCTAAAGTGTCCGACCCCCCATGTAAAATTGGGGGTCTGACTTCTGTCTTGGGGGGGTCTGACCCTCCCTTGCTGGGTATGCGACCCTCCCCTTAATTTAAGTGTTTTTGGATCAGTTTAATACCTGGGATCGTAATCTCCTTCACGCACTTAGTCCATTTGGCCCATCCATGATGGGTAGACCTGGTTCAAGGTGGTAAGACCGGGTTAGTTTGATACGGGTCTTACAACTCCCCCCTACTTATAAAAATTTTGTCCCCGAAATTGTTCATACCTTCTGAGTCGAATAAGTGAGGGTATTGCTTTCGCATAGCATTCTCTTCTTCCCATGTAATTTCTTCCATGTCTCTACTTCTTCAAGTGACCTTGACATAATAGATATCTCAATTGCGTAGTGGTTGAACCTTTCGGCTAGTGATTTCAGTTGGTGTTACTTCAAAAGTCAAATCTTTAGTTAAATCAGGTAGATCTACTGTTAGAACGTGCGTTGGATCTTTTACATACTTCTTCAATAAGGAAATATGAAATACGTCATGCACACTTGACATAGATGGTGGTAGTGCTAACTGGTAAGCCACTTTCTCACGCTTAGCTAGAATCTCATATGAATTGAAGGTATCGCTCTGACTGTCCATCTGTCTGTGGATGAAATGCAGTACTAAACTTCAATGTTGTACCCATAGCCTTTTGCAATCCTTCCCAAAACTTGGAAGTAAATCGTGGATCTCTATCGGACACAATGCTCTCTGAGACACCGTGTAATCGAATAATATTATCCACATATAGCTTTGCTAACCTCTCTAGTGTATACTGAGGTCGTATCGATATAAAGTGAGCTATTTTTGTCAAGCGGTCTACAATCACCCAGACTTCGTCAACTACTCGAGGAGTCAATGGTAACCCTGTGAAGAAGTCCATGGTGATGTAGTTCCATTTCCATGCTGGTTCCGGTAACAGCTGTAACAGTCCTACAGGTCTTTATCATTCAGCCTTTACTTTCTGACAATTTAGGCATTGAGACACAAACTTAGCTACATCTGCTTTCATTCCTCTCCACCAATATAGTTTCTTTAGATCATGATACATTTTTTTACTTCCAGGATGTATCGAATAGATGGTGGTATGGGCTTCTTTCATCAGCCGGTGTCTAATGTCCACACTTTCTGTTTCGGGTACACATATTCTTCCCTTGTACTTCAATATCTTTTCTTCGTCCAAGGTGAACTCAGGGTTAGTTCTACCTTTTTCGATGTCTTCTTGTACCATTCTCAGATAAGGGTCTGATTTGATAGTTGTCTTCACTTCATCAATTATATCCGGTATAATCTTCAATGCAGCGAACATATTTAAAAACCGATGAATAAACCCTTGGTTGGTTGATCTATCCGGTGTATCTATCACATACTGGTCATTGTCGTGATTGAATACCATTTCGGTAGTACACATTGCTGCAATTGTGCTAACCTCTCCTTGAGATTTTATGATTGCCTTTCTGCTCAACGCATCCGCTACTACATTAGCATTCCCCGGATGATACTGGATATCACAATCATAGTCCTTCAATAGTTCCAGCCATCTTCTTTGTCTCATATTCAACTCCTTTTGATTAAATAAATAAGTAATACTTTTATGGTCCGATTTAATCTGGAACTTCTCTCCGTATAGGTAATGTCTCCATATCTTGACAGCATGTACTACTGCCGCCAACTCCAAATCATGAGTGGGATAATTTTTCTCATGTGTCTTTAACTGTTTTGAGGCATAAGCAACTACTTGTTCTCCTTGCATAAGCACACATCCTAATCCCAATCCTGATGCATCAGTGTACAGGGTAAATGGCTGTCCGGGAACGGGAATGGTCAAAATCGGGGCGGATATCAATCTGGTTTTCAATATTTGGAAGCTCTTCTTGCATTTATCCGTCCACACAAACTTTTCACCTTTCTTAGTCAGACTAGTGAGAGGTACGGCAATCCGGGAATAGTCTTCCACAAATCTCTGATAATAACCAGCGAGACCCAGAAAACTTTTAATTTCTGCAACGCTCTTTGGTGCTTCCCACTTTATGATAGCCTCGATCTTACTAGGATCCACTTTGATTCCTTCAGCGGATACTACATGGCCTAGGAAGGCGACTTCACTTAGCCAAAACTCACATTTGGTAAATTTGGCATATAGCTTCTCTTTCCTTAAACGTTGTAGAGTGGCGTTTAGATTCTTAATATGGGTTTCCTTGTCCTTGGAATATACCAATATATCATCAATAAATACAATAACTGACGTATCCAACATATCGTGGAAAACCCGGTTCTTAAGTTCCATGAAGGTTGCTGGTGCGTTTGTTAATCCAAAAGACATGACCAAGAATTCATAATGTCCATATCTGGTCCTGAAAGCTGTCTTAGGAATATCGCCCTCTTTAATCTTCAACTGATGGTAGCCTGACCGAAGATCGATCTTAGAAAATACTTTTGCTCCTTGCGACTGATCGAACAAGTTATCGATCCGAGGTAGTGGATATCGATTCTTGATTGTCAATTTATTCAACTCCCGATAGTCGGTACATAATCGAACGCTACCGTCCTTCTTCTTTATGAACAATACTGGCGCTCCCCATGGTGATATAATGGGTCGAATATAACCCTTGTCCGTAGTTCTTGTAGTTGTACTTTTAATTCCTTTAGTTCCGTAGGAGCCATTCGGTAGGGTGCTTTTGATACTGGTGCGGCTCCAGGTATAAGAGCCATCACAAACTCTGTGGCTCGGTCGGGTGGTAATCCTGGTAGTTCCTCAAGAAATACGTCCGGGTAGTACTGCACGACATCAATATCTTCCATCCGTGGTGCTTCCTTGGTGAGGTCGACCACTGATACTAGATACCCGACTGCCCCTTTTCAAGGCACTTCCTAGCCTTTAGTGCTGAGAGTATGAGCTTGCGTTTACGGGGAAGTTTGGTTCCCGCAAAACTGAATTCTGCTCCCTCTTTGTCTTTAAATGTTAGCTTCTTTTCGACGCATAGTAGATTCGCAGAATGCCGAGCTAACCAGTCCATTCCCAAGATGACGTCAAAGTCTGCCATCCCCAGTTGGATCAAGGTTGCATCTAAGGTTTTCTCGCCAATGAGAACGGGACATGGTCCATAGCCTTTTTCTAACTCCACTTCTAACCCCATCGATGACCGTACAAGTATTTTATAGTCTAATGTTTTGATGGGTAAATTCAGCTTATTTCCATATGACACAGATATAAAAGAATGAGTAGCTCCTGAGTCGAAGAGTACTCTAGCGGGTATGCCATTTATAGGTACGATACCTGTGATTTATTTTTCTTAGTCTACATGCTCGTACAATGTAATACAACTTAAAAAATGTTTCAGTCATACCTGTGACCACATCGGGTGATGCGGCAGCATCCTCAGATGTAACAGCATATACTCGTCCTTGATGTAACTGCTTCTTGGGCTTAGGACACTCCCTTGCCATATGTCCTGCTTGGTTGCAGTTATAACATTTTAGACCTTAAAAATTTGGCTTTGGTTGCTGTTGAGTTACTGGGGTAGTCTTGGGTGCGGTAGCAAAGCCTTGAGCACGGAAGGATTTAAATGTCCTATTATTCCCTCCGTTATAAGAATTTCTGGCTGGCCTTTTTATACTTCTGTTCTGTGTAATAAGGCAACTCTCCTTCTGGCTCGATTCTATAACTCAAGCAATTTGCACAGCTTCGTTGTATATTTTCTTCTCCAAACCCAGAACATGCCCTCTGATGCTTCCTCTAAGTCCCGTGACAAACCTACGGGTCTTAGTGTCTTCTTCTTGCATATTGAGTGGTGCAAAGAAAAACAGCTCCTCATAACGCTGTTGATATGCATCCACGGACATCTGGCCCTGATATAAACTCAAGAACTCCTTCTCCATAGAATCTTTGAAGCTTCGGGAAAAATACTTCTCAAAGAGAGCTTCTTTATAAATAGACCAGGTCAATAAGGCGTGCTTGGTTAATAGATAGGTCCTGGTCGATTTCCACCAATGATGTGCATCTCCTTTTAGCATGAAGGTGGCACATAATACCTTTTCTTCTTCTTTAATAGTCATCATAAGAAAATTTCTCTCCATCTCGTCGATCCAATGTGCTGGCCATAAAGGATCAAACGGTTTATCGTTAAATTCCTTGGGCTTCATCTTCAAGAATCTCTCAACCAGTCGAGAGTGATCCATCTGATTTTGCGGGTATGCCCCAAACATAGGTTGTGGATACTGATAATTAACCTGAGCTGCTTCCGAACCTGGTACTGGAATCTGTGCAGCTGGTGGTTGAGGTGTTTGAGGTGTTGGTGGTTACCCACCGGTGCTGCACTGGTTTGCCAGTCGGCATTGGTGTAGCATGTGCAGCATAGAACATAATCCCCATTGCTGCTTGCATTTGAGCCTGTGCGTATTGCATTTGTTGCAGCTGTTGTGCTTAGTTCATAACCACGGTTGCTAACTCCGGTGGTGGAGGTGGCAAATTTGTAGGATTTGCCTGACCCGGATTTACTGGTGGTGCAACCTGCGGATTACCCTGTGCGTATATATTTTCTTGGCTGGTTTCCTCCACGGGTGGTGGTGGTGGAACTACGTTTCGGCTCTGCCTGGTTACTCTACGTCCAGCCATCTTCCTCTGATATTGGTGATGCCTGAAAATCATTAACAAACGTGAGGCTATCATTTATACTTCATGTAGGCACGTTAACCGATGTTATTTTCAAAATTTCTAGATCATTCTATGAAAAATACTGTCTTTTCTATGCAGGGTCGATGGTGGGGGTCCATGGTATGTCCGACCCTCAGTATCCAACCCTGGGAATGTACGTACCTATTCTTCCCGAGAGCCGGGGGTCGATGCAGGGGTCGATGGGAGTCCGACCCCCCAAGTGCGACCCCTGGTTTTCTGTCAGGTTCCCGAGAGCTAGGGCTCGATACGGGGGTCGATGGATGTCCGACCCCAATGTGCGACCCCTGGTTTCCTGTCAGATTCCCGAGAGCTGGGGGTCGATATGGGGGTCGATGTGGGGGTCGATTATCCTGGTCGAATTCTCCGACCCCCGGACCAAAAATTAGATTTTTAAGGTCTGATTCTGGGTTCATTTCCCATTATTCCTTCCCCGTTTTGACTCGTTTCCCACCTCTGAGTTGCTACAGTGCCACTCCGCTATATTGGTCATTTCGGTTCCGTGTTTCGACGTCTACATCATTCCTACAGGTATGTCTTCTCATTTTTACCTATTTTTAGGTTTTCATTTCTAGGTTTTTGGCCATTTATCTTGTATTTTTCAAATTAAACTTTTTCCAACTATAAAAATTCGATTTTTATTGGGGGCTTTTGTTATTGGGGACTCGAGGAACGAAAGCCCTCAAAATTTTTTTGAGTTTCATCGGTTGGTTATCAAGAAACTTGGATTTTTCTCTTTTTTCCCTAATTTGTCAAAATTTCTGATTTCTCGCAATTTCTTCAAATTGGATTCCATTAGTTAGAATTTTTTACTGTGTGAGTGTTGTAGGATATGTTAGAACCCACGTAAGTCCTCGTGCCCCTGTGTGTGGGTGACAAGTGAGGCTTTTGGCCAACTTACGTCGTTATAATGTCAAAATTTTGGATTTTTCTACCCTACTAACATACTATCTGTTTTTCTTTCTTATTTGCAGATATCATGGCCCGTACCAAAGTACCCAGAGTCCGCGATCCTCTTCGTTTCTGCTCCAACGAAGCCGAGGCACAGTATGCCCACTTCGCTCGCAAGAAAGTGGAGGGTGGTCGTATGGTGAACTTGGCTGAGTTGGCCCTGTTCAATGTGGAGAGAGTATTTGGTGATATGGGTTGGCTCCCAGTCATTACTTACGACACGTGCACCCGTCCGGATTTGGTACGCCAGTTTTATTGTAACCTCCAGGTAGTGGGGGATTACAATGATGTTGAGAGGGGTAATGAGCTATGCATCACGAGCTACGTCAAAGGGGTGAACATCTCGTTTGATTATCGGCAGCTGGCCGACCTACTGGGCATTTCCTATGATGGCCCCATGGTTTTCTGTGCTCCTGGAGAGCCCCAGTTCTTTTCTCTACAGATGAGGGCCGAGATCGGTAATCAGCTCCTATGACCTGATCGTTGGCAGATGAGGGCATGTTATATGCGTCCAGCTCCATGGGTATATTGCAAGATCATTCAGCATAATCTAATCCCGCAGAGTGGTCATTACGAGAGGGTTTCCCAGCTGACCCAGTATTTTTTATATAGTATTTGCACTAGGCAGCCCGTTTGCCTTCCTTACATCATCATGCGTACCATGATCACTGCTACGTTGCCCAGTCACACTGGTAACCTTCCTTACGGACGTATGATCACTATCTTGCTTACCCGCATGGGGGTTGATTTAGTGGATGAGAAGATTCAGGAGAAGTCCTTCTCATCGCCTCTAGATTGGGAGGCTATTTGCAAGATGGGCATGCAGGATGCTCAGGTCAGTGATGAGGAGAGGAACGCGATGATGCGCCCTCGCACTCGCATAGAGATAGCTGGCGCTGAGGCAGCTGCCGCCGTCGCTGGAGTTCATACGGAGCCTGCTAGTGATGATGACCGTATGTACATGGATGTAGACTCTATACCACCTCCTTCACCTACACATGCGGCTGGAGCTAGTACTTCATATGCGGCTGGTCCTTTACATGCGGCTGGTCCTTCTCACCCACCTCCTGATATGATGGAGATATTGCATGAGATCAGAGAGGCTCAACGTAGATCTGATCTAAGGATGGGGGAGTTACTAGACGCTCAACGGGTGAGAGTGGATGAGCTACTAGACGCCCAGCATACATTAGACATGAGGATGGGAGAGCTTATAGAGGCTCAGCGTCGGTCAAATATGCGGATGGAGGAGCTTTTAGGTGCTCAGCGCATGACTGATCAGCGGGTAGCTGATCTTACAGCTAGTCTTCAGACGACCCAGACTTAGATAGCCTGGTTGACTAGAGTCTACACCGAGGATTATGACAGAGATCGTGAGGCACCGCCTCCTCCTTCACCTCCAGCTTCATGATTGTATCTATATATTTTTTTTTGTACTACAGAGTAACTGTCCGGGTTGTGGACTGTACTCTGCTTTAGCTATATATGTACATTTGTTTCCCTCTCATTATATTTAAAATTATTTCCCCTTTAATAGATGCATTATTTTCTTTTCAAATTTGGTCTCAAACATCACTTGTGCTTATAGTGTGTTAATATTACAGTTCTTACTTTTATCCTATCTCAGTTCACAATTTATCATGAATGTATGCCAGTTTAGCGGACACGGCCTGAGATGCTCTGATACCAAGTTGTCACACTCCAATTCCGTACACTTCATAATGGTGTGATGAACCGCTAGCAAACCAATGGTTCAACCAGGATCTCGGACAGGCAGAATCCATTTTATCTAAACCTCATACATCCATATTCATAATCAAAGTAAATACACAATAGCGGAAGTCTTATAGTAAAAAGAACTGAGAATCTACTGTGATATTAATATTTAAATAGCAAATTATTCAATATCAACTAAGATAAATAAATATCAAATACATGTCTTTACTAAATCCAAATAAGGAAAAGTAAAAATCTAATCGAATACACATGAGTTGCACTCGCAAGAGGGGTCATGTGTATCCACTTCATCTTCGACTTCCATCGTCGCTACGTGCCCATACACAGGAGCATTGACATAATCTTCAACTGTAGTACCTGCATCATCAACTAAAAATATTCCACGTCGTGGGGGTGAGCACACATCATGGCTCAGTGAGCAAACAAAACAATGCAACAATACATATGCATGCAATCAATTCATATCTTTGGTCTGGTTTAAAGTTTGCAATGCGCAATAGAAAGGTTGGGTGGTCAAAGGTTAACGTTTATTGACCCCGCCTCTATACACAGGGTGTGGAAGTCCGCCTAAAGGTTAACGTTTATTGTCGTCCCCATCCATCCTACCATAACATTGTACAATAAAGGTTAACGTTTATTGCTCTACAGTGCCATACCAACACGTAAGCCCCTGCTAGCGAGGGCTTGCAAACTGGGCTCGCAACTAACCAATCCTAATGCCAAACAGTGTATCCAAGGCCTCACCCCAGCATCCCTCAGAACGTCCATAGAGATAGAGCTAAGGCCCCCCCGGTAGAGTCAGAGACTACAAGGACCGAGACCACCTCCCCTGATACTCTACGATGTAATAGTTCTGCTAAAGTAATGGCGATACGACGATGCTAATGCACAAGACTTGAGTTAGAGATAGAGCTAAAGTGCTTAGACCCCCTAAAGGTTAACGTTTATTAACGTTCCCATCACACCTCCCCTGATACTCGCTCGCATCAACTACACCAACCACACACATACATTCACATGCCTATTCCAATCATCATCATCATCATCATGTTATAAACAATAAAGTAAATATGCATGAACAAATAATAGAAATATTGGATGACCTGTTGTATGCACATTACAAACATATTCGCATAGGATCAAGCATAGCGTTGGACTCAAGAAAAGAGAAAACAATTTGTTATTAACCAATTAGTTTAGAGTTCTGTTTCCTCACCTTAGCTTGCTAATAGATCCTCTTACAAGCTTTAAGATCACCTTTATATTGTTATTATATTGCTAGAAGACCTAACAAAGTCGATAGAATTTAATTAGAATAATTTTGATTTTTAAAACCATGTTTTTAACTGGGGGTCGGAGATAGGGTCGGAGTAAAGATCGACCCTGGGTGGGACCACCCCTATTCTGGACTTCCTGAACACTGGGGGTCGATGCTCAAGGTCTGGTAGGGTCAATTGGCCATCGACCCCCCATGCGACCCCCTATGGGTTTTGGTCGATTTTGTTCCTTCAGTCCATTCTTCGTGTTTGGGGTCCTATGGCTTGCTCCTATAATCCATTCTACACATGTTCTTTGGTCTAGAACCATGATTCTACCACTTATATGGCTTTCATGATTTTCCCCCATGGTTTTCCATGAAAACCTAACCATGGGTTGATGGTTTGGGTTTCTCCGAGATCATACTCTCTGCATTATCTATCCTAAGGTCTTTAGCAATTCATGGAATTAGTATCCATACCCGAGAAGAATACTCCTTCTTTGCAACTCTTCTCCCTTTTCCTTCTTCTCTTCCTTCCTTTTCTTTTCCTTCTTTTCCTTCTCTTTTCTTTCACTCAATTCAATTAGGGTTGTAAAAGGAGTAAAAGAGGCTTAGGGACGTCCTATTTACAGAGTAGAAACTCCTAAAATAAGTATCATTGAGATTTAGAAGGAATGCCATCGAAATTAGGAAACTTTCCTAATTTTTAGATTTACCGAGTACTGGGGGTCGATAGGGGGGACCCCTGGTTCCTAAAGTGTCCGACCCCCCATGTAAAACTGGGGGTCTGACTTCTGTCTTGGGGGGGGTCCAACCCTCCCTTGCTGGGTATGCGACCCTCCCCTTAATTTAAGTATTTTTGGGTCAGTTTATTACCTGGGATCGTGATCTCCTTCACGCACTTGGTCCATTTGGCTCATCTATGATGGGTAGACCTGGTTGAAGGTGGTAAGACCGGATGAGTTTGATATGGGTCTTACAGCTACTGCCGCCACAACGTCTGCTATCTCTATCCGGGTAGGAGGACGCACTAGAGTGTTCCTCTCATCATCACTGACCTGAGCATCTCGCATACCCATCCTGCAGATGGCCTCCCAATCAAGGTCAGAAGAGAAGGTATTCTCATGAATCCTCTCATCCAATAAATCGACGTGTAGGTATGTGAGCAGAGTAGTGATCAGACGTCCGTAGGGCAGGTTGCCTATCTGACCAGGAAGCATAGCACGGATCATTGTCCTGTTGATAATATAAGGAAGACAGACAGGCTGCCTTGTGCAGATGCAGTAGAAGACATATTGGGTCAGCTGAGAAATCCTATCATAATGGCCACTCTAGGGAATCAGGTTGTGCTGAATGATCTTGCAGTACACACAAGGCTCTGGCCATCAATTGATCGCCTTCATTTCCCAGCGATCACCTCTAAGAAACTTATTATCAATCTCAGCACGCATCATCAAGGATAGGAACTGGGGTTCCTTAGGAGCACAGTACACCAAGGGGCCATCATTGGATATGCCCAGGAGATCATTCAACTGCTGACAATTAAATGAAACTTCCACCCCTTTTACATAGCTGGTGATCCTGAGGTCCCTACCCCTCTCTCTATCATTGTGATCCCCCACTACTTGGAGGTTGCAATAGAACTGCTTCACCAAAGCAGGACAGGTACAAGCCTCATATGTGATCACGGGAAGCCAATCCATGTCACCGAAGGCACCCTCTATGTTAAATAAGGCTAGACTAGCCAAGTTTACACAGCGACCCCCTTCTACTTTCTTACGCTCATAACGAGCATACCGAGCCTCTACCTTGTTAGAGCGGAAACGAACGGGATCATGAGTTCTAGGAACCATAGTATGAGCCATGCTATCTGCAAAGACATAGAAAAATAAACAAGATATTAGAGATGGTGAAAAATTCAAAATTTCAACATCATAACGGCATGATTTGACCAAAAGCCTCACTTTTCACCCAAACAGTTGGGCAAGAGGACTTACATAGGTTCCAAACCATCCAGCAAAGCTCATACAGTTGGGAATTTAATCTAGAAAGATAAATTTGAAGAAACTTCAACAAATTGGAAAAATCCCAAAAATTAGGTCAAAAATAGAAATTTTCAAGTTTCTTGATAACCAACCGATGAAACTCAAATATTTTTTAGGGCTTTCGTCCATTGGGTAGACAATAGCAAAATCCCCCAATAAAAATCAAATTTTTACGATTAGAAAAATTTTAAATTGAAGAAAATGATATAAATGGAGAAAAACCTAGTTTTGAAAGCTTAAAAAGGAGAAATAGTAGAGAGCATACCTGAAGGAAAGGAACGGAAGTCGTGAACGGAAGAAATAATCACCAAACATTAGGGATCAATAATGTAGCAACTCAGGGGAAGTGAGTTGAGTTGGAAGAAAGAAGAAAGAGTAGGAAATGAATCCAAAATCAGGTTTAAAAACCTAATTTTGGGTCGTGGGGTAGCAAAATTCGACAAAATGTGCGACCCTACGACCGACCCTACCATCGACCCTAGGCTCTCATTGATCTAACAGGCATCATGTGGTCGGACCTTGGGTCGGACATATACCGACCCTACGATCCACCCTAGGCTCTCGGTGAGATGACAGGGTTTTTTGGGGTCGCATACCCTAGGGTCGAATATAGAGCAACCTTACCATCGATCCTATGATGAAAAATACAGTATTTTGTGTGAATGACTTAGAAATTGGAATTTTACATGATTAGTTGGATTTTGACTTGGTAACGACTTATATTGATTGCCTCACATGTTCTCTGATTGTTTTTCAAACACTACCACCACCAGAACAGGAAATGGCAGGGCAAAGAGTGACCAGATGAGGCCATAATCCAATTCCACCACAACCACCTGTGGAGGAAACTAGCCATGAAATTCTTGAAGAACAAGAGAATCAAAATATAGCAACACCAGGGGCTAATGGTCAGGCAAATCCTACAAACTTTCCAGCTCCACTTATAGATTTGGCTATAGTCGTAATGAACCTGGCACAACAGCTGCAGCAAATACAGCAGGTGCAAGCCAATATGCAAGCTGCTATAGGAATGGTTTTTCCAGCTGCACATACGACACCTATGCCAACGGAAAAAGCTAGCACAGTACTAGGGGAAGCAACACGGTGCCCCAAGCACCACAAATGCTAGTGGTACAAGCTCCAGTACAGAATCCAGAGGTAGCTCAAGGTAATTACCAGTATCAACCACCTATGTATGGGGCCTATGCTCAGTATCAGTTGGACCACTCTCGACTGATCGAGCATTTTCTGAAAATGAAGCCTAAAGAATATAATAGTAAACCAACATATCCTTTGTGGCCAGCTCATTGGATCGATAAGATGAAAAGGAATTTCATGATGATGACGGTTAATGAGGAGGAGAAAATAATGTGTGCAACATTTATGCTGAATGGCGATGCACACCACTGGTGGAAGTTCACTCGGACTTATCTGTTAACCAAGCACGCCCAATTGACCTGGGCTATCTATAAAGAGGCATTCTTTTAGAAGTATTTTCCCAGAAGTTTCAGAGATGCTATAGAGAGAGTTCCTGAGTTTATATCAGGGACAGATGATGGTAAATGCATACCAACAGCGTTATAAAGAGCTGTTTTTCTTTGCACCCACTAGCATGCAAGAGGAAAATACTAAGACCCGAAGGTTCGTCATGGGACTTAGGGGAGGCATTCGTGAGCATGTTCTAGGACTGGAAAAGAAAGTTTACAATGAAGCAGTACAGATTGCTTGAGTCATGGAGTCGAGCCAGAAGGAGAACTACTTTGCTCAGAATAGAGGTATCAAAAGGCCTAACGAAAATTCTTATAACGAAGGGAACACAAAGACATTCAAACCCTTCCGTACTCAAGGCTTTAATGCTGCAGCCAAGACTATTCCAACAGCCCAACAACAACAAAAGCAAAATAATGAACGAGTAAAATACTTTAACTGCAATCAAATAAGACATTATTCAAGGGAGTGTCTTAAGCCCAGGAAGCAGCTACAACAAGGAAAGGTTTATGCAGTTACATCTGAGGATGCTGCCGCATTGCCTGATCTGGTCATAGGTATGACTTGAACCTTTCATTTTGTGTTACATTATGTGAGCATGTAGACTAAATTAAAATAAATCACAGGTATCGTACCTATTATTGGCATACCCGCTAGAGTACTCTTTGATTCTGGAGCTACTCATTCTTTTCTATCTTTGTCATTTGGAAAGAAGCTAAATCTACTGCTAAGATCCTTAGACTATAAATTGCTTGTACGATCACCTATGGGATTAGAAGTGGAATTAGAAAAAGTTTATGGACCATGTCCAGTTCTTATCGGCGAGAAGATTTTGGATGCAACCCTGATTCAACTCGAAATGGCAAACTTTGACATTATCTTGGGAATGGACTGGTTAGCTCGGCATTATGCAAACCTATTATGTGTAGAAAAGAAATTGACATTTAAAGACAAGGAAGGAGCAGAGTTTAGTTTTGTGGGAACCAAACTATCCCGTAAATGAAAACTCATCCTCTTTGCATTAAAGGCTAGAAAATGCCTCGAGAAAGGATGAGTTGGGTATCTAGTATCCGTGGTCGACCTCACCAAGGAAGCACCATGAATGGAAGATATTGATGTTGTGCATGACTTTTTAGATGTATTTCATGATGAACTATTAAGACTACCACCCGATCGAGCTATAGAGTTCGTTATAGATCTGATAACCGGAGCCGTGCCAGTATCTAAAGCACCCTATCGAATGGCTCCTAATGAACTGAAGGAACTAAAGGTACAGTTACAGGAATTACTGGACAAGGGTTATATCAGACCTAGCATATCACCATGGGGAGCGCTAGTATTGTTTGTAAAGAAGAAGGACGGTAGCGTTCGACTGTGTATAGACTATCGGGAATTGAATAAGCTTACAATCAAGAATCGATACCCGTTGCCTCGGATGATGACTTGTTCGATCAGTTGCAAGGTGCCAAGGTATTCTCCAAGATTGATCTTCGGTCAGGATACCATCAGTTGAAGATTAAGGAAGGTGATATTCCAAAGATAGCATTCAGAACAAGATACGAACATTATGAATTTTTAGTCATGTCTTTTGGATTGACTAACATACCTGCAACTTTTACCGAACTCATGAATCGGGTATTCCATGATATGTTGGATACGTCAGTAATTTTGTTTATTAATGATATATTGGTCTACTCTAGGGATAAGGAAACTCAGGTCATGAATCTAAGAGCTGCTCTGCAACAACTGAGAAAAGAGAAACTTTATGCCAAATTTAAAAAGTGTGAGTTTTGGCTAAATGAGGTTACTTTCTTAGGCAATGTTGTGTCCGTTGAAGGAATTAAAATGGATCCTAGCAAGATTGAAGCCATTGTGAAGTGGGAAGAACCTTAGAGTTTTGCAAATATTAGCAGTTTCCTCGGTCTAGCTGGGTATTATCGACGATTTGTGGAAGACTATTCCAGAATTGTCGTACCTCTCACTAGTTTGACTAAGAAAGGAGAAAAGTTTGTTTAGACCGACGAATGTGAGAAAAGTTTCCAAACAATAAAGGCTAGATTGATATCAGCTCTCATATTAACTATTCCTACTCTGGGACAACCATTTACCTTATACACTGATGCATCTGGATTGGGTTTAGGATTGTTGGTGATAAGGTATTCTTGAAAGTATCACCTATGCGAGGTTTAAAACGATTCAGACAAAAAAGGAAACTAAGTCCGAGATATGTCGGGCCATATGAGATTCTAGCTAAACATGGAAAACTGGTTTATCAGTTAGCACTACCACCTTCTATGTCAAGTGCATGATGTATTTCATATCTCATTATTGAAGAAGTACGTCAGAGTTCCAATACACGTTTTGACAGCGGATCCACTAGATCTAACTGATGATTTGACATTCGAAGTAGCAGCAACTGAAATCACCAGCCGAAATGTTCAACGTCTATGCAACCGTGACATTTATTATGTTAAGGTCATCTGGAGGAGGCGAGATATAGAAGAGATCATATGGGAAGAAGAGAATGCTATGTGGAAGCAATATCCTCACCTTTTTTACTCGGAAGGTATGTGCAAATTTCAAGGATGAAATTTCTAATAAGAGGGGGGAGTTGTAAGACCCGTATCGAACTAACCGGTCTTACCACCTTGTACTAGGTCTACCTATCATGGTCGAGCAAGTGGACCAAGTGCGTGAAGAAACCACAAGACCAGGTATGAAATTTAACTAAAAAATAGTCAAAAATGAGTGTGTAGTCGTATGCCTAAACAGGTATGTCCGACCCCACCACAAAAGAGTCCAACCCATGACTTTTTGGTCATGGGGGCGGGGGTCTTAAAAAATGTAGAAACCACGGATTCTGCGACCCTACATTCAACTCTACGGAACCCAGTCCGGAATTGAATTTAGGAAACCTTCCTAATCCGAAGGGGGTACTTTTCTAAACTCATTAGGGCATATTTGGAGGGTTTTCCTCTATAAATAGGACGTCCCTTAGCCTCTTCCACTTCTTTAGAACCCTAATTGAAAGTGAGAGAGAGAGAACAGGAGGAAGAGAAGGAGAATTAAAGAAGAATACTAAGGAAGAGGAGGAAGTTCAAAGAAACCTCTAAATCTCAGTAAACCCAAGGTATGAACCTAAATCCCTACCTGAATTGGGAGCCTAGAATAGTTTATGAAGAACATAGGATTAGGAGAAACCCAAATCATCCATCCATGGACAAATTCCAAGAGAATCCATGGAGGAAATCATTGTGGACAATGGATTGTGTATAAAAATTGTAGTTTGAGCCATAGAACGATCATAGGAAGGACCATGATGGTAAGCCAAAGGATTCAAACATGAAGGAATGGACTTAAGAGTGAAAGTGTAAGCATCCCATTTTTGCCACCTTCTGCATAAGTGAACCAATATGGCAGGTTTTCAGCCTTTAACCCGAAGATTTTGTGATTCTCTACTGAACCCCACAGCAAGGTCATGGGCTATTATCTACTTGGATGAATAGGTTGTGAAATTATCTTCGAAATGAGACCGGAATCATCAAATTCTGAGGTCAAACAAGGAAGATATCGCAGTTTGAAAGTGCAAGGGCATTTACATAATTATTGTATGATGTATGCATTATCATTTGAACTTCAAGACATCATATCTTGGTCATCTGATATCGGAATCAGATGATTCAAAAGCCAATATTCTTTATTTTCAGTCCTCTTCAAAGTGGACATGAAAATCTCGGGTAGAAGTCTCTAAAAGTTCCCATGCAAAATTACACATGGAAATGGTTATTTAATCTTCGAAAATTCATATTTTGGTCACCCCATATCCAAATCCGGTAATTTCAATTTCATTATGTTCCATTTTTAGTACTCTACAAAGTGTACGTAAAGGACTTCCGGTAGAAGTCTCCGAAGGATCCCATGCAGAATGGTCAGCCAAATTATCGATAATTGGTCTGCTTAAACTTCAGAAATTCATAAGTTGGCCATTTTATTTTCAAATGAAGTGATTCAAGTTCTAATATTCCTCATTTCTAATGTTCTACAAAGTGAACGTAGAAAATTTAGAATAAATGCTATTAGAAAATTCCATATAGAAGGATGATAGAAATAGACTATGAAATGTCAACCTTCGTCCAAATCAGCTTAATCCAGCTTAGTCTAACTTAGCCTGGCCTAGCCCAGACCAAGTTATATCAGTCCATATGCATGCATTTCTTTATATGTGTATAATGTATAATATATTATATATATATATATATATATATATGTATACATATATATTATAGGAAAGAGAGAGGAAAGTGAGGCCGTGGAAAAAGTGAGGAAAGAGAGGCCATAGGAAAGATAATGGGAGAAAGAAAAATGGAAAGAGAGAAAAAAAAGAAAAAAAAAAGAAAAGATCCCCTTCACATTTTCTAAAAAGAAAAGGTAAAAGAGAGAGGGAGAGAGAGGCCATAGGAAAGAGAATGGGAGAAAGAAAAAAGGAAAGACAGAGAAATAAAAGAAAAAAAAAGAAAAGATCCCCTTCACGTTTTCTAAAAAGAAAACGTGAAAGAAAGAGGGAGAAAAAAAAAAGGAAGGAAGGAAAAAAAGAAAAAAAAGAAAAAAAGAAGAAAAAGAAAAAAAGAAAAAAAGGAAACGTTTTCTAAGAAGGAAAACATTTTCTAAGAAAGAAAACGTGAAAAGAGAGGGAGAAAGAAAAAAAAAGGAAGGACAAGAAGGGAGAAAAAAAGGAAAGAAGAAAGAAAGGAATGAGAGAATGAATTTTCTAGAAGAAGAAAAGAGAGAAAGGAAAGAGAGAAGGGATTTTCTAGAAGAGGAAGGAGAAAAAGGAAAGAAAGGAAGAAGAAAAAACATGGAAAGGAAGAAAAGAAATGAAAAAAGAAAAAAATGGAAAGAAAGGATTTTCTAGAAGAAAAAAAAAAGAAGAAAAGGAAGGAAGAGAGAAGAAGGAAAGAGGAAGAGAGGATTTTCTAGAAGAGGGAGAGAGAAAAAATGTGTGGAATAGAGAGGGAGAAGAGAAAAGGGAATGAAGAGAAGAAAGGAAAGAAGAAAAAAGGAAGAAAAAAATATTTTCTAGAAAAAGAAGAAAGGAATGAAGGATCTTCTAGAAGAGGAGAGAAAAAGTATAAATTGGCAAGAGAAGAAAGAGGAGGCTCTTTTTTCAGACCATAGAGAAAGGAAAATGTGATAGAGAGAGGAGGACATGAGTGAGAGAGAGAAAACGTGAGAGAGGGAGAAAGAAAGAGAGAAGAAAGAGAAAAGAAAGAAAAAAAGAGAGATAGAAAAGAGAGAGAGAAGCAGAAGAGAGGAGAAGGAGGATTTGCATTCAAAGGGGGTTGATACAACCTCTAATCATCCTTCATCGATGGTTTCGTTCGATTTGAGCACAAGGTTAGTACTCTATGCAAATTTAGAGGTCGTTAGAATGCTCGAATGCCAATTTTGCTTGAAAAAGACTAATTTTCATGAAATCCTAATCATGAATGCTCTATTACATGCTTGTTAATATTACGATGCCTATGTCTAATATTTTTCATGAATGATAATTTGTCTAAGCTATGCAATGATGAATTTTTAAATGATATACAATGATGTTTGATTTTTTTGCAAATTTCATAAAGTGGTTTTCTAATCTAAAATATTCAGATTTAGGATTCAAACTTAGGACGTACATCACATGTTTTTTTTTTAAGATTTTGAAGCCCAAATTTTTATGGGAGTCTCTCTGATATGTTAGAAGACGACCCTAACAATTTCGTTCCATTTGGAATTGGAAAAATATATATAAAAATAATATATATAAAAATATGTCTTTGACATTGCTATTTTTCTCAGATGTAATGCAATCCTCCATCACAAAGTCTCTAGACAAAGGTCTTATGGCCATAATCAGAAAATCCACATATATAAACTTTTTAGACATGACATTATTCTAAAAAATGGCACTAGTTTTGTATTTTTTCAATTTTTTATTGAATTGATATCAATTTTTAAGTGCATAGTGCTCTGATTTTAAATCTGTCATGATGTACTGATTTGCATGATTGAAAAGAATCATTAATTAACATCTATTGACTTGTTAGGTTTTCCAATGACTTAAAAGTAAATTATAAAGCCTGAACGAGGATCTACTAGCAATCAAAGGTGAGGAAACAAGACCTAAATTAATTGACTGATAATAAACTATTTTTATTTATTGAGTCCAATACCATGAATGATTCTATGCTTGTATGATTGTAATGTGCATTTAACATGTCATCCAATATTTCTGCTTTTAATGTTCATGCATATTTAATTCTATTTATTTATAACATGATAATGATGATGATGCTAAGAATAGACATGTAAATGTATGTGTGTGGATAGTGTACCTGTTGCGAGTGGAGCATCAAGGGGAGGACGTGACACTGTGGTTCATCCTGGTCACCAGACTCTAGCTCTATCTCTATTCAAGTTTTATCTACTAACATCGTCGTATCGCCATTACCTTAGCAGAACTATTACGTCATAGGGCATCAGGGGAGGTGGTCTCGGACCGTGTAGTCTCTGACTCTGTCGGGGGGCCTTATCTCTATCTCTATGGACGTTTTGAGGGATGCTGGGGTGAGGCCTTGGATACACTGTTTGACATTAGGATTGGTTAGTTACGAGCCCAGTTTGCAAGCCCTCACCAATAGGGGCTTATGTGTTGGTATGGATAGGGCATCAGGGGAAGTGTGATGCAGTGCAGTCCTAAGCACTTTTGCTCTATCCCTATTCCATGGTGGGTGCATGTGGGATGGCAATGGTGTTTGATCCATTGGGCGGCTTCACACAGTCGTGTATAGAGGTGCGGCGGTCACTTATCCTTTCTATTGCACATTGCAAACTTATAAACCAGACCAAAGATATTAATTGAATGCATGCATATGTTTGTTGCATTGTTTTGTTCGCTCACTGAGCCGTGATGTGTGCTCACCCTTTCGACGTTGAATATTTTTAGTTGATGATGCAGGTACTACTGTAGAAGATTATATGAATGCTCCGATGTATGGACATACTGTGGCGATGGATGCAGAAGTTATGATGGAGTCCCATGATTCGTCGTGTGAGTGCAAGTCATGCGTCTTCGATTAGATTTTATTTGAATTATTCAGACGTGTAATTGATTAAATTATTTTATTTTATGTCTTAGACTTTTGAAGATAATTGGATAATTTATTTATGTTACCACTGTTAGACTCTCAATTCATTAGTATAAAGACTTTCACTATTATTTATTTACTCTGATTATGATTGTGGATGTGTATGGTTTAAGCATACGGACACAGCTTATTCGAGATCCTGGTTCAATCGTTGGTTTATTGACTGTTCATTACACCATTCTAGTTGGTGTAGAATTGGGGTGTGATATTTTGTCCCATTTATAGGGTTTTCTTCAAATTAATATTTTTTTTTGACCATAAAAATTTGATTTTTATTGGGGATTATTGCTATTGGCCACCCAATGGATGAAAGTCCTCAAGAAAATTCGAGTTTCATTAGTTAGTTTAACAGAAACTTGAAAATTTCCATTTTTGACCTAAATTTTGGGGTTTTCCCAATTGTCAAATTTCTTCAAACTCGACCCAGCTAGTTTAAATTTCCGATTGTATGAGCCTTGTAGGATGGTTTGGACCTATGTAAGTCCTCCTGCCCAAATGTTTGGGTAAAAAGTGAGGCTTTTGGCCAATCACACCGTCATAATGCCAAAATTTTAAAATTTCACTATATCTGATATATTGTTTCTTGGTCTATACTCTTGCAGACAACATGGCTCGCACTAAAGTCCGCAGAGTTCATGATCTTTGTCGCTTCCGATCCATTGAAACAGAAGCACAATATGCCTGGTACTAGCGTAAGAAGGTGGAAGGGAGTCGTTGTGCCAACTTGGCCAACCAAGCCCTATTTTATGTAGAGGGACCATGCAATGATATGGGCTGGCTCCCTGTGATTCTATATGAGGGTTGCACTTGTCTTGAGTTGGTGAAACAGTTTTACTGTAACTTACAGGTGGAGGGTGACCCAGAGGACATAGATAGGGGTAGAGAGCTCAGGATCACCAGTTTAGTTAAAGGGGTGGAGATCTCCTTTAATTGCCAGGAGTTGGCTGATCTCCTGGGTATCTCAAATGATGGTCCCTTAGTATACTGTGCACCCAAGGAACCCCAGTTCCTATCAGTGAGAATGCATGCATAGATTAACCACCAGATTCTTAGGGATGATCGATGGTAGATGAAGGCAATCAACCTATGGCCGGAACCCCAAGTGTATTGCAAGATCATCCAGTACAACCTGATTCCCCAGAGTGGACACTATGAGAAGGTTTCACAGTTGACCCCGTACCTTCTGTACTACATCTGCACTAGGCAACCTGTTGACCTTCCTTATATCATTATCAGGACCATGCTCCATGCCACGATGTTTGGTCTGGTAGGTAACCTACCCTATGGGCGTTTGATCACCACTCTGCTCACTCGCCCACAGGTAGACTTGGTCGATGAGAGGATTCACGAGGACACTTTTTCGAATGACCTTCACTGGGAAGCCATCTACAGGATGGGGATGCGAGATGGTGCATCCCCATACTCGAGTAGAGGTAGTAGATGTAGAGGGGGCAGCAGCAGCAGCAACAGAGGTCCACCAGAGCGATGATAAGGAGGATGATGATAGGATGTTCATGGACGTAGATGTCATACCTCTACCATTACCATAGCATTCTACAGAAGCTGGCCCTTCTCGGACTCCTTCCCACTCAGCTGGTCCTTCACACCCACCACCAGATGACGTGATGGGGCTGCTGCGTGAGATTCGGGAGGCCCAGCGTGCTACTGATTAGTGGGTGGCGGATCTAGCAGCTAGTCTCCAGGTGACCCATACTTAGATAGTCTAGCTTACGAGAGTATATATTGAGGATTATGATCGAGATTGTAAGGCATCTCCTCCTCTAGCACCCCCAGCTCCATGATGTCTTTATTTCTTTTTACTTTATACTACAGAGTAACTATCCAGATTGTGGACCGTACTCTGATTCGGATATATGTTAGTTTTATTTTCGTTTGATAAATACATAGAACTTGTTTTTCATTTTCATATGTGCATTATTCACTTTCTTAGTTATTGTCTCATACAACACAGGTGCTTATGGTGTGTTCTTATTAAAGTTTTTAAATTTTATCCTAAGTCAGTTCACGAACACTTGTGGAAGTATACAGGTTTGATAGATAGAGCCCAAGAGCTCTGATACCAAGTTGTCACACCCCAAATTCTGAATCAACCAGATTGGTATGAAGAACCGTCTATGGACCAACGATTCAACCAGGATCTCATATAGGCCATGCCCATTTGATTAAATCAGATACAACCACAACCATAATCAGAGTAAATAAACAATAGTGAAAGTCTTTAACATTATTGAACCGAGTATCTAACAGTGATAACATAATTAATCCAATTATCTCCAAATGACTCAAGACATAAAATAAAATAAAGTAATCAATAACATGTTCTAATAACTCAACAACTAAATTTAATTGAAAACACAAGAGTTGCACTCGCACGATGAATAATGCGACTCCACCATAGCTTCCACATCCATCTCAACAACATGTCCGAACATTCATATAATCTTCCACGGAAGGACCTACATCATCAACTAAAAATATTCGACGTCGAAAGGGTGAGCACACATCATGGCTCAGTAAGCAAACCAAACAATGCAACAAACATATGCATGCTTTCAATTCATATCAATGGTCCGGTTTATAAGTTTGCAATGTGTTATAGAAAGGTTTGGTGGCCAACGCACCTCTATACACGAGTGTGTGAAGCCACCTAATGGATCAAACACCATTGTCATCCCACATGCACCCATCATGGAATAGAGATAGAGCTAAAGTACCCGGATCAAACACCGTAAAACACTTCCCCTGATGCCCTACCCATACCAACACGTAAGCCCCTATTGGCGAGGGCTTGCAAACTGGGATCTCAACTAACCAATCCTAATGCTAAACAGTGTATCCAAGGCCTCACCCCAACATCCCTCAATACGTCCATAGAGATAGCGCTAAGGCTCCCCGACAGACTCAGAGACTACACGTGTCACACCCCAATTCTGCACCATTCAGAATGGTGTGATGAACAGCTAATAAACCAACGGTTCAACCAGGATCTCTAATAGGCTGTGTCCGTTGAAAATAAAACCATACACATATACAACCATAATCAGAATAAATACACAATAGAGGAAGTCTTAATAATAAATGAACTGAGGAATCTAACTGTGAAAATCATAAATAAAGTATCAATTTATGTTGTATCAATTGAGACATAAGTAAATAAAATATCAATTACATTTCCTTAATAAATTCAAATGAAAATCTAATAAAAAACGCATGTGTTGCACTCGCATGAGGGGTCATGCGTTACCACAAAGTCTTCAGCTTTCATCGCAGCGATGTGCCTGTACGTAGAAGTATTCATATAGTCTTCCACCGTGGTACCTACATCATCAACTAAAAATATTCGACGTCGAAAGGAAAATAATGCAACAAACATATGCATGCATTCAATTCATATCTGTGGTCTGGTTTATAAGTTTGCAATGTGTTATAGAAAGGTTCGGTGGCCGCCTCACCTCTATACATGAGTGTGTGAATCCGCCCAATGAGTATCGGCACTGTCGTCCCACATGCACCCACCATGGACAATATACACCCCATGAAAATGGCATGGCTGTACCGGTTGCCCATACTAACACGTAAGCCCCTGCTGGCAAGGGCTTGCAAACTGGGCTTGCGACTAACCAATCCTAGTGTCAAACAGTGTATCCAAGGCCTCACCCCAGCACCCCTCAATACATCCATAGAGATAGAGCTAAGGCCCCCTGGCAGAGTCGAAGACTACAAGGTCCGAGACCACCTCCCCTGATACCCTACGACGTAATAGTTCTACTAAGGTAATGGCGATACAATGATGTCAGTGGACATGACTTGAGTAGAACCATGGCACAATATACACACCATGAAAATGGCATGGCCGTACCGGTTGATACCATCCCCTACCCACATCATGTACGCTAACCACACACATACATTCACACGCCTATTCCTAGCATCATCATCATCATCATGTTATAAGTAAACAAAATTAAATATGCATAAACAGTAATAGTAGGAATATTGGATGACATATTAATGCACATACAAGCATATACACATAGAATCAGTCATGGCATTGGACTCAAGAAATAAAAACCGTTTATTATTAGCCAATTAGTTTAGGTCTTGTTCTCTCACCTTTGCTTGAGTGTTGATCCTCTTTCAAGCTTTAAAACCACTTTTATATCTATAAGAAAACCTAACAAGTCGATAGATTTTGGTTAGAAGTCATTCCAGCATCATTAGGCTTGTTTTTAAGCATGGGTCACATGGTGGGTCGCAGGTAGGTAGCAGTCTACATCGACCCCCAGGGTAGGGTCGATGCCAGGGTCGGATGTTCCATCGACCCTGGGTGCGACCACCCCTTTTCTGGACATCCCGAATACTGGGGGTCGATCCTTTGGTCTGGTAGGGTCGATTCCCAATCGACCCCACGTGCGACCCCCCGTGGGTTGAGTTTAGATTTTCATTCTACAGTCCATTATTTCACGTTTGGGTCCTATGGCTTACTTCCACAATCCATTCTAGGCTTGTTCTATGGCTTAGAACAATAGGTTTTTTCCCTACCTTGTCTACCATGATTTCTCCATGGGTTTCATCGAAATCATCCCATGGGTGTATGATTTGGGTTTCTTCTAGGTCATACCCTCTTCATGAACTATTCTAAGGTCTTAATTCATTAATGGAATCATGCCCATACCTTAGGTTTGCTGAGATTCAAAAGTTTCTATGAATTCCTCTCCTTAGTCTTCTTTTCCCACTTTTCTTCTCTTCTCCTTCTCTTCTCTTCTCTTCTCTCACTTTCAATTAGGGTATCAAAAGGAGTGAAAAAGGCTTAGGGACGTCCAATTTTTAGAGAAAAATCTCCCAAAATAAGTCCCATTGAGATTAGGAAGGAATCCCATTGAAATTTGAAAAGTTTCCTATTTGCGGTTTTTGTAGGCAAACAGGGGGTCGATGAGGGGGTCGGAGATCCCGTCGACCCTCAGTTCCTAAGTTGTCCAACCCTCAATGAATAATCAGGGGTCTGACTTCTATGTGAGGGGGGGTCGACCCTGCCTACCTAGGTATGCGACACTACCCTCTAATTTACTATTTTTGGGTCAGTTTAGTACCTGGTTTTTCCTTTTCCTTCATGCAGTTGGTCCATTTGGCTCGACCATGATGGATAGACCTGGTACAAGGTGGTAAAACCGGTTAGTTCGATACGGGTCTTACAACTCCTCCCAACTTATAAAAATTTCATCCTCAAAATTATTCATACCTTCCGAGTCGAATAGATGAGGGTATTGCTTTCGCATAGGATTCTCTTCTTCCCATGTGATTTCTTCTATATCCCTGCTTCTCCAAGTGACCTTAACATAATTAATGTCACGGTTGCATAGTCGTTGCACTTTTCGACTGGTGATTTCAGTTGGTGCTACTTCAAACGTCAAATCCTCGATCAAATTAGGTAGATCTACTGTCAATACATGCATTGGGTCTTTGACATACTTCTTCAATAAGGATATATGAAATACGTCATGCACACTTGACATAGATGGTGGCAGTGCTAACTGGTAAGCCACTTTTCCACGCTTAGCTAGAATCTCATATGGTCCGACATATTTCAAACTTAATTTCCCTTTCTGTCCAAACCGTTTCATACCTCGCATAGGTGACACTTTGAGGAATACCTTATCACCTACGGCGAATTCAAGGTCTCGGCATTTAGTCTGCATATTGCTTCTGACGATTTGAGCCGTTCTTAGTCTTTCTTTGATAATGTCGACTACTCGACATGTCTCTTCAACAAAACAATACTACATTCTCCAACTTCATTCCAAAACAAAGGAGTTCAACACTTCCTTCCATACAGTGCTTCATAGGGTGACATCTGTATAGTAGCCTGATAGCTATTGTTATAAGAACACTCAATCAGTGGTAGCTTTTCATCCCATGATCCTTTAAAATCACTTACACAAGCTTGGAGCATGTCTTTTAGAATCTGAATGGTGCGCTTCGACTGTCCGTCTGTCTGAGGATGGAATGTAGTACTGAACTTCAATGTTGTACCCATAGCTTTCTGTAATCCTTTCCAAAACTTCGAAGTAAATCATGGATCTCTATCAGACATAATGCTTTCAGGTACACCGTATAATCTGACAATATTATCCACATATAATTTAGCTAACCTCTCCAGTGTATACTGAGGTCATATGGCTATAAATCGAGCCATTTTAGTCAGTCTGTCTACAATCACCCAAACTGCATCAACTACTCGGGGAGTCAATGGTAACCCTGTGACGAAGTCCATAGGGATGCAATCCCATTTCCATGCTGGTTTCGGTAACGACTGTAATAGTCCTACTGGTCTTTGTCGTTCAGCTTTCACCTTTTGACAATTTAGGCATTGAGACACGAACTTGGCTATATCTGCTTTCATTCCCCTCCACCAATATAATTTCTTGAGGTCATGATACATTTTTGTACTTTTTCTAGGGTGTATCGAAAAGGCAGTGGTATGGGCTTCCTTCATTAGTCGGTGTCTAATGTCCAAACTTTCTGTCTCCGGTACACATATTCTTCCATTGTACTTCAGTACCCTTTCATCATCTAAGGAGAACTCAGGAGTAGTCCTACCTTTTTCGATGTCTTCTTGTACCATTCTTAGATAAGGGTCTGATTTAATCATTGTTTTCACTTTATCAAGTATATTGGGTACAATATTCAATGTGGCAAACATATTTTCCAACCGATGGATAAACCCTTGGTTGGTTGATTCACCCGGTGCATCTATCACAAACTGTTCAATACCATAACTGAATACTTTTTCGATAGTACACAGTGCAGCAGTGTTGCTAACCTCTTCTTGAGATTTCATCATTGCCTTTCTAGTCAGTGCGTCCGTAACCACGTTAGCCTTTCCCGGATGATACTGGATATCACAATCATAGTCTTTCAATAGTTTCAGCCATCTTCTTTGTCTCATATTCAACTCCTTCTGATTAAAGAGGTAAGTAAGACTCTTATGATCTGATTTAATCTGAAATTTCTCTCCGTACAAGTAATGTCTCCATATTTTGACAGTATGTACTAGTGCCGCTAATTCCAAATCATGAGTCAGATAGTTCTTCTCATGTGTCTTCAATTCTCTTGAGGCATAAGCAATTACTTGTTCTCCTTGCATAAGTACACATCCTAATCCCAGTCCCGACGCATCGGTGGACAAAATAAATGGCTGTCCTGGAATCAGAATGGTTAAGATTAGAGCCGATATCAATCTAGCCTTCAATGTTTGGAAACTTTTCTCACATTTATCAGTCCACCCAAAATTTTCGCCCTTCTTAGTCAAACTGGTAAGAGGTACGGCAATTCGGGAATAGTCTTCCACAAATCGTCGATAATACCCAGCTAGACCTAAGAAACTTCTAATTTTTGCAACGCTCTTCAGTGCTTCCCACTTCACAATAGCTTCGATCTTGCTAGGATCCACTTTAATTCCTTCAGCGGATACAACATGGCCTAGGAAAGAGACTTCCTTTGGCCAAAACTCGCACTTTGTAAATTTGGCGTAGGGCTTCTCCTTCCGTAATCGCTGCAGAGCGGCGTTTAGATTCTTTATATGAGTTTCCACGTCTTTGGAGTAGACCAATATATCATCGATGAATACAATAACCGACGTATCCAACATATCGTAGAATACCCGATTCATAAGTTCAATAAAGGTTGTTGGTGCGTTCGTCAATCCGAAAGACATGACCAAAAATTCATAATGTCCATATCTGGTCCTGAATGCTGTCTTGGGGATATCACCATCCTTAATCTTCAACTGATGGTAGCCAGACTGAAGATCAATCTTGGAGAACCCTTTGGCACCTTGCAACTGATCGAACAAGTCATTAATCTGAGGCAATGGATACCGATTCTTGATTGTCAGTTTATTCAGTTCTCGGTAGTCTATACACAATCGAACGCTACCGTCCTTCTTCTTCATGAATAATACTGGCGCTCCCCATGGTGATATGCTAGGTCGGATGTAGCCCTTGTCTAGCAGTTCTTGTAGTTGTACTTTTAATTCCTTCAATTCAGTAGGAGTCATTCTATATGGTGCTTTAGATATTGGTGCGGCTCCAGGTATCAGATCTATAACAAACTCTGAAGCACGGTCGGGTGGTAATCCTAGTAGTTCTTCAGGAAATACATCTGGATAGTCGCGCACGACATCAATATCCTCCATTCGTGGTGCTTATTTGGTAAGATCGACCACAGATACTAGATACCCAACTGCTCCTTTCTCAAGGCACTTCCTAGCCTTTAATGCAGAGAGTATGAGCTTTCGTTTACGGGGAAGTTTGGTTCTCGAAAAACTGAACTCTGCTCCTTCTTTGTCTTTAAATGTCAGCTTCCTTTTGGCACACAATAGATTGGCAGAATGCCGAGCTAACCTGTCCATTCCCAAGATAACGTCAAAGTATACAATCTCAAGTTGGATCAAGGTTGCATCCAAAGTCTTTTCATCAATCAGAACTGGACATGGTCCATAACCTTTTTCTAACTCCACTTCTAATCCCATAGGTGATCGTACAAACAGTTTGTAGTCTAAGGATTTAAGGGGTAGATTTAGCTTCTTTCCAAATGACACAGATATAAAAGAATGAGTAGCTCCTGAGTCAAAGAGTACTCTGGCAGGAATGCCATTAATAGGTACGATATCTGTGATTTGTTTTGGTTTATTCTACATGCTCACATAATGTAACACAAAATGATAAGATTCAGGTCATACCTGTGACCACATCAGGCGATGCAGAAGCATCCTCGGATGTAACCGCGTAAACTCTACCTTGTTGTAGTTGCTTCTTGGGCTTAGTACACTCCCTTATCATATGCCCTACTTGATTGTAGTTAAAACATCTTATTCCTTTACTGACTTGCTTTAGTTGCTGTGGAGCTGTAGGGGTAGTCTTGGCTGCAGCATTAAAGCCTTGAGTACGGAAGGGTTTGAATATCTTGGTGTTCCCTCCGTTGTAAGAATTTCCATTGGGCCTTTTGATTCCCCTATTTTGAGCAAGGTAGCTCTCTTTCTGGCTCGACTCTATCACTCGAGCAATTTCTGCCGCTTCATTATAGATTTTCTTTTCCAGTCCCAGAACATGCTCGCGGATGCTTCCCCTAAGTCCCATGACGAACCTTCGGGTCTTGGTGTTTTTCTCTGGCATACTGGCGGGTGCAAAGAAGAACAGCTCCTCATAATGCTGTTGATATGCATCCACGGTCATCAGCCCCTGATATAAACTCAGGAACTCTCTTTCCATAGAATCTCTAAAACTTCTAGGAAAGTACTTCTCATAGAATGCCTCCTTATAAATATCCCAAGTCAGTTGGGCGTGCTTTGTTAATAAATATGTCCTGGTAGACCTCCACCAATGGTGTGCATCTCCTTTCAGCATAAAGGTGGCACACAATACTTTCTCTTCTTCATTTACTGTCATCATCATAAAATTTCTTTCCATTTTGTCAACCCAGTGTGCCGGCCATAAAGGATCTGCTGGCTTGCCAATAAATTCTTTGGGCTTCAGTTTCAGAAAACGCTCCACCAGTCTGGAGTGGTCTAGTTGTTGTGGGACATACGCCCCATACATAGGTGGTTGGTATTGATATCCACCTTGAGCTACTTCAGGGTTTTGTACTTGAGCCTGCATGATGGGAGTCTGAGGTGCGTGGGGTACTATGTTACTTCCCCCTGGTGCTATGCTTGCCTGTCCTGCTGGCATTGGTTGTGTCTGTGCAGCTGGAAAAGTCATGCCTATGGCAGCTTGCATAGTAGCTTATGCCTATTGCATTTGCTGCAGCTATTGGGCCAAGTTCATTACTACTGTAGCCAGGTCTGTAGGTGGAGCTAGCAGATTTGTAGGATTTGTCTGCCCATTAATTATGGATGGTGCCATGTTTGTATTCCCCTGTGTTTCCAGGTGTATCTAGCTATCTTCCCCCACAGGTGGTGGTGGTGGGATAGAGTTACGGCTTTGTCTATTACTCTGCATCTAGCCATTATCTGATCTGGTAGTGGGAATGCCTGAAAATCATAGAACACGTGAGGTAATAGTTAAATACTTCATTCTCATATTTTAAAACCACTAACAAATGCAATTTTCAAATTTTCAGATCATTCTATCGAAAATGCTGTATTTTCATTGCAGGGTCAATGGTGGGGGTCGATGGTTGTCCGACCCTCAGTCTGCGACCCTGAGGAATCACTGATTCTTCTTGAGAGTCGGGGGTTGATGAGGGGGTCGGAGGATGTCTGACCCAGGGTGCGACCCCTGGTTCTCTATCAGATTATCGAGAGCCAAGGGTCGATGAGGGGGTCAGAGGGGGGGGTCGGATGTCTTGGTCGAATTCTCCGACCCTCGGACAAAAAATCAGGTTTTTATTTTCGATTTTGAATCCATTTCTCATTCTTCCTCCTCCTTTCCGACTCGACTCGTCCCTCTGAGTTGCTATAGTGCCAACTCGGACTCTTTGGTGCTATTTGCTTCCTATTTCGATGTCCACACCTCGTCTACAGGTATGTTCTCTACATTTTCATGTTTTTAGGTTTTCTTAGCTAGGTTTTTACCCATTTAACTCGTTTTTTTCAAATTAAACTTTTTCCAACCGTAAAAATTTGATTTTTATTGGGGGCTTTTGTTTTTGGTGACTCAATGGACGAAAGCCCTGAAAAATATTTGAGTTTCATCGGTTGGTTATAGAGAAACTTGAATTTTCCCATTTTTGTCCTAATTTGTCGAAATTTTTGAATTTCTTAAAATTTCTTTAAATTCGATCGCTTTAAATGAAATTTCCAACTATATGAGTCTTGCATGATTGTTTAAAACCTTTATAAGTCCTCCTGCCCACGTGTATGGGTGAAAAGTGAGGCTTTTGATCCATTTATGTCGTTATACTGTCAAAATTTTTGGGTTTTTCATCTCTACTGACCCAATATCTATTTTTCTTTGTTTTTGCAGATACTATGGCTCGTACCAAAGTACCCAGGGTTCATGACCCAGTCCGCTTCCATTCTAACAAGGCAGAGACACAGTATGCCCGCTATTCTCGTAAGAAGGTAGAGGGAGGTCGCCGGGTAGACTTGGCTAGCCTGGCCCTGTTCGATATGGAGAGGGCTTTGGTGACATGGGTTGGCTTCCTGTGATCATCTATGACGTCTGCACTCGGTCGGATTTAGTAAAACAGTTATACTGTAATCTGCAGGTGGTGGAAGATACAACGATACAGAGAGGGGCAGAGAGCTTCGGATCACCAGCTACGTCAAGGGGGTCGAGATTTCATTCGATTATCGGCAGCTAGCGGACTTGTTGGGCATTTCATATGACGGCCCCTTGGTGTTCTGTGCTCCTGGAGAGCCCTAGTTCTTTTCATTGGAGATGAGAGCTGAGATTGACCGCCAGATCATCAGAGAGGATCACTGGGAGATGAAAGCGATCTATCTTCGTCCAGAGCCTCAGGTGTACTGCAAGATTATCCAGCACAACCTGATACCTCAGAGTAGGCACTATGAGAGGATCTCCCAGTTGACCCAGTATCTGTTGTACTGTATCTGCACTAGGCAGCCTGTCTGCCTTCCTTACATCATCATGCAGACGATGATCAGCACTACGTTGCCCAGTCATACTGGCAACCTGCCATATGGACGCATGATCTCTATGCTACTGACCTGCCTGGGTATCGACATGACGGATGAGAGGATTCAGGGGAAATCCTTCTCGTCATCTTTAGATTGGGAGGCCATCTGCAAGATGGGCATGTGGGATGCCTAGGTCAGCGACGAGGAGAGGAACGCTCTGGTGCGTCCACGTACTCGAGTGGAGATGGCTGACGCTGAGGCAGCAGCAACAGCCATTGGAGCAGGGGTTCATGGGGATGATGACGATCGTCTGTAGATGGATGTGGATGCCATACCTCCTCCATCACCTACTCATGCTACAGGAGCTGGTCCTTCTTATTCAGCTGGAACTTCACATGCAGCTGGTCCTTCGTATGCACCTTCTGATGACATGATGGGGATATTGCATGAGATACGAGAGGCTCAACGCATGTCTGATTTAAGGATGGGAGAGCTTTTGGATGCTCAGCGCATGTCGGATCAGTGGGTGGGAGAGCTTAGGGATGCTCAGCGCATGACTGACCAGCGGGTGGCTGATCTCACAGCTAGTCGCCAAACGACCCAGACTCAGATAGCTTGGTTGACTAGAGTCTAGGCTGAGGATTATGATAGAGACCGCGAGGCACCGCCTCCCCCATCTCCTCCAGCTTCTTGATGTATTTTCGTTTACCTTTCCTTTTGTACTTCAGAGTAACTGTCCGAGTTGTAGACTGTACTCTGCTTTAGTCATATATATATATATATATATATATATATATATATATATATATATATATATATATATATATATATATATATATATATATATATATATATATATATATATATACGTTTGTTCTTCTTTTGGTTGTATATAAATTTGTTTCTCATTTAATAGATGCATTATTCTCTTTCAGTTTTGTCTCAAACAACACAGATGCTTATGGTGTGTTATTATTACATTTTTTAATTTATTTTATCCTATCTTAGTTCACGAACTTTTATGGAAGTATACTGGTTTCACAGACAGGGCCTAAGAGCTCTGATACCAAGTTGTCACACCCCAATTCTGTACCATTCAGAACGGTGTGATGAACCGCTAATAAACCAACGGTACAACCAGGATCTCTAATAGGCTGTGTCTGTTGAAAATAAAACCATACACATCCACAATCATAATCAGAATAAATAAACAATAGTAGATGTCTTAATAATAAATGAACTGAGGAATCTAACTGTGATAATCATAAATAAAGTATCAATTTATGTTGTATCAACTGAGACATAAGTAAATAAAATATCAATTACATTTCCTTAATAAATTCAAATGAAAATCTAATCGAAAATGCATGCGTTGCACTCGCATGAGGGGTCATGCGTTTCCACTAAGTCATCAGCTTCCATCGCAGTGATGTGCCCGTACGCAGAAGTATTCATATAGTCTTCCATTGTGGTACCTGCATCATCAACTAAAAATATTCGACATCGAAAGGGTGAGCAGACATCACGGCTCAGTGAGCAAACAAAATAATGCAACAAACATATGCATGCATTTAATTAATTTATGTGGTCTGGTTTATAAGTTTACAATGTGCTATAGAATGGTTCGGTGGCTGCCTCACCTCTATACACGAGTGTCTGAATCCGCCCAATGAGTATCGGCACTGTCGTCCTACATGCACCCACCATGGACAATATACACCCCATGAAAACGGCATGGCTGTACCGGTTGCCCATACCAACACGTAAGCCCCTGCTGGCGAGGGCTTCCAAACTGGGCTCACGACTATCCAATCCTAGTGTCAAACAGTGTATCCAATGCCTCACCCCAGCATCCCTCAATACATTCATAGAGATAGAGCTAAGGCCCCCCGGCAGAGTCGAAGACTACAAGGTCCGAGACCACCTCCCTTGATACCCAACGACGTAATAGTTCTGCTAAGGTAATGACGATATGACGATGTCAGTGGACATGACTTGAGTAGAACCATGGCACATTATACACCCCATGAAAATGGCATGGTTATACCGGTTGATACCATCCCCTACCCGCACCACGTACGCTAACCACACACATACATTCACATGCCTATTCCTACCATAATCATCATCATCATGTTATAAGTAAACAGAATTAAATATGCATGAACAGTGTCACACCCCAATTCTAAACCAACCAGAATGGTGGAGTGAACCGTCATTGAACCAACGATTCACACCAGGATCTCTAATAGACCGTGTCCACTCATACAAACCATTGCACATAACCACAATCAGAATATAAATAATACAGTAGAAGTCTTTAAATAGAATGAATTGAGTATCTATTGATAATTAAATAAAATATCTCATTATTTAAATCCAATCATAAAATATAATATCATTACATCTCTTTAAAAGTCAACAGAAAATAACTGAAACAAATAAATAAAATCAATCATAGGTACACGCAGAAAGGGCCCTCGCATGAAGCGTCATGCTCGTCCTCTCCTGCCTGTACACCCAGAGCAGCAACATCACCATACGCCGAAGCGTTCATCTAGTCATCCACCGTGTAACCTGCATCAACATCTAAAAACAATGTGTACACAAAGGGGGAACTCACAACTTAGCTCAATAAGACAATCAGATAATTTCACAATATTATGCATGAGTAACAATCATTTTATGCTGTGGTCTGGTTTAAGTTTGCAATATGCTATAGAAAGGTTTAGTGGCCCCCGCACCTCTGTACACGAGTGTGTGGCACCTCATGGATCACACCCCCATTGGCCCACATTCACCCATCATGGAATAGAGATAGAGCTAAGATATCCCCGTACCTCCCCTGATGATCTACCCATACCGGTACCTAAGCCCCTACTGGCCAGGGCTTGCAAATTGGGCTCGCAACTAACCAACCCTATATGTCATCAATGTATGCTCTATCCCCGCACAGCCGTCTACGGCATAGAGATAGAGCTAAGGCATCCCCGCACCTCCCCTGATACCCTGTCCAAAACTAACCCACTAGGATAGAATAGTACGCAGGTAGACCCTATCCCAACATAACTCCCTACGGCATAGAGATAGAGCTAAAGCATCGTGGACAGGCCAGCGTCAATCTCGGAGACCACAGTGCCACATAACCATGGCCAGGCCAACATCAACATCGGAGACCACCGTAATACGACCTTCCCCTGATGCCCTACCCGGACCAAGCATGTTAAGATAGAATACTACAAAATTGCCAGTGTGAGGAATGATCCCAGGCTCCATGCCCCACTCCACACACCAACGAAAACAATCACATGCCTAACAATCACATCCTATCATGCATGAACAATAATAATAATGGAAAGTAAAGGATGGCATGTGAATATGCACAAACATCACATCATATATATTCAGTGTTAATAACAAAGATTTACTGTCCTTTAATTATTAAGTTTAGGTCAGATTCCCTTACCTAACGCTCATTTGTTAGCTTGTTCTACGTCGCAAGATCCAAACGTGCTTTCACAAAGTCCTACAATATTATTAGGGTTTCATTAGAATAGTTTCCTTAAGGTTTCACGTTGGTCGAAAACCAACAAAGTCCAAAACCAGCCTTTCAGAGCTGACCAGTCGCAACATACCAGTTGCAGCTCTGTGAGCAAACTAGCAATCGGTATGGTCGACCGGTATGTCTCTGGAAGACCATACACTTGGTTTTTCGACTGCCGTCGATCGATTTCCTTGGATTTCAGGGTTTCTCCTATCCATTCTAAGTCTAATCTTTGAGTTAGAGTTATCCCCAACTCATTCAAGTTTTATTTCGATGAATATCATCTAGAAACTCGAATCTAAGGTTTGACGGCAACTTAAGGTTTTAAGGTCTAGTTAGGGTTTTAGATCAATACCTACTTTGCATGGTATTGATCCACCCACACAACTATCCTAGAGTCATATGATAAGAAGAGTGGTTAAAACACTTACCATTGACTGGCGTAACGGGAGCGTCGTCGAACGGTAATGGTGGTACCTCCTTCTTCTTCCAAGCTCCTTCTCCTTTCCAACCTCCTTCTCTTCTCTAGGGTTTGTGAGAGACAATGGAAAGGATTTGAGGAGGTTTAAGGGTGTATTTATAAGCTAAAATTAGGGTTTAGTAACCCTAATAGGATTAGGAAAGTCTTAGGATTCGAAATCAGGAAAGTGGGACCCTCAAAAGTCAATTTCTGGATCTCCGCAGTCAGCTGCGCAGAGCTGACCGGTCGACCGGTACCAAGACCGGTACCATCGACCGGTCAACATAAAATCATGTTGATTTGATCGTCTTTGGTCCGATTTCGTACCTGTTTGTCATCCGCTCGTCTCGTCTGGCCCGGTGATGATCTGAAGACCTGCAACGACACAAAACCAAGGTTTAGACCGGGTTTACGGAGTGTGGGTCTTACAACTCCCCCACCCTTAAAATAAATTTCATCCCGAAATTTGCATGTAGGTCTCACAACTCCCTTACCCTTAAAAGAAATTTCGGCCTCAAAATTTGAACGTACCTTGATCGTCAAAAAGATTAGGATAGTCCTTCCTCATTGCACTCTCCTCTTCCCAAGTAATTTCTTCGACATTTTGTCTTCTCCAATGCACCTTCACATAATGGATATCCTTGGTTCGAAGTTGCTGTACCTTTCGACTTGAGAGCATTACAGGCACCACTTCAAATGTTAAGTCTTCAGTCAAGTCTGGGGGGTCTGCTGTCAAGATGTGCGATGGATCTCTGACATACTTTTTCAATAATGATACATAGAACACATCATGGACACTTGACATAGCTGGTGGTAGAGCCAATTGATATGCTACGTTACCACGTCTAGCCAATATCTCGTATGGTCCCACATACCTGGAGCATAGCTTCCCCTTCTTACCAAACCTTTTCAGACCTCGCACCGGTGATATCTTCAAGAATACTTTGTCACCCACTACAAACTCCAGATCTCGACATCGATTATCCGCATAGTGCTTCTGTCGAACTTGGACTGTCTTTACTCTTTCTTTGAACTGATCAATCACTCGACAAGTTTCTTCAACAAACTCCGGTCCTACAATTCTTCTTTCTCCCACCTCGTTCCATAACAGAGATGTACGACACTTCTTCCCATAGAGTGCTTCATATGGGGCCATCTGAATTGTAGCCTAATAGCTGTTGTTATAAGCGAACTTGATGAGTGATAGTTTCTCATCCCAAGCTCCCTTGAAATCTAATGCACAAGCTCGGAGCATATCTTCTAAAATTTGAATAGTTCATTCTGACTGTCCGTCCGTCTGAGGGTGAAAAGCTGTACTGAACTTCAACTTTGTTCCCATAGCTTTCTGTAATCCTTCCCAGAACTTTGATGTAAAACGGGGATCTCTGTCAGATACTATACTCTTTGGGACGCCATAAAGTCTGACTATATTTTCAACATATAACTTGGCCAGTTTCTCCATGGTATACTGAGGTCTGACTGCAATAAATCGAGTTGTCTTGGTGAATCGGTCGACTATAACCCATACTGCATCCACTGACCTTGGTGTCAAAGGTAGGCCAGTGACGAAATCCATAGTAATGCAATCCCACTTCCATGCAGGTTTCGGTAATGTTAGTAATAAACCTGCAGGTCTTTGCCTTTCTGCTTTAACTTGTTGACAATTCAGACATTGGAACAAGAAACGAGCTATATCTGCTTTCATACCCCTCCACCAATAAAGTCTTCTTAAATCATGGTACATTTTGGTACTTCCTGGATGTACCGAATATGGAGTGTAATGAGCTTCAGTCATAACTCGATCTCTGATATTGCAGTCTTCACTCTCAGATATACATAACCGTCCATGATACCTGAGTACTTTGTCTAAATCCAAGTTAAAGTCAGGATTGCTCATACCCTTCTCTAGGTCTTCTTGTACTGTCTTGAGATGTGGATCCTGTAGGATTGCTATTTTGACTTCATCAACTAGGTCCGGTGAGATCTTCAAAGCGGCGAACATCATGGTGAACTTATGAATTAAGCCTTGCTCAACTGGATCTTCTGCAGTCTCTATAATATGTTCTTCATCAATTTTCATTGAACTTGAGGCAGCAGCACACAATGCAGCATTTCTACTTGGCCCGGCCTCAGGTTTCGATGCCCACTTTCTGCTTAAGGCGTCAGCCACAACATTTGCTTTGCCCGGATGGTACTAGATGTCACAATCATAATCTTTCAACAATTCCAGCCATTTCCTCTATCTCATATTCAGATCCTTCTGAGTGAAATGATAAGTTAAGCTCTTGTGATCTGACTTAATCTAAAACTTCTCACCGTACAAGTAGTGTCTCCAAGTCTTGATTGCATGTATAACCACTGCTAACTCCAAATCATGCATAGGATAGTTCTTCTCATGCTCCTTTAACTGTTTTGATGCGTAAGCAATCACCTGTTCTCGTTGCATCAATACACACCCAATACCCAACCATGAAGCATCCGTATATAAGGTAAATGGTACGCTTAGTTCTGGGATGGTCAAGATAGGTGCAAAAACTAGTCTTGACTTTAAAGTCTGAAAATACTTCTCGCATTCATCTGTCCATTTGAATTTCTCCCCTTTTTGGTCAATCTGGTGAGTGGAACAGCGATTCTGGAATAGTCTTCCACGAATCTTCTATAATAACCAGCCAACCCAAGGAAACTACGAATCTCCGCAATAGATTTTGGTGCTCCCCATCCTACTGTAGCAGCTATCTTACTTGGATCCACCTTGATACCGTCTCCAGATACTACATGGCCCAAGAAGGCCACTTCCTTCAGCTAAAACTCGCACTTCTTGAACTTAGCATAAAGCTTCTCCTGTCTCAGCCGTTGTAGGGCTGCCCTCAAATGTGTTGTAAGAGTCTCCATGTCTTTTGAGTAGACCAATATGTCATCGATGAATACGATGACCAAAGTGTCCAACATATCATGAAACACTCGGTTCATCAGTTCCATGAATGACGCTGGGGCGTTGGTCAAACCGAACGACATAACTAGAAACTCATAATGCCCATACCGTGTTCTGAAAGCAGTCTTTGGAATATCTCCGGCCTTGATCTTCAGTTGGTGATACCCCGATCGGAGATCGATCTTCAAGAAAACCTTTGCACCCTGTAATTGATCGAACAAATCATTGATCCTAGGCAAAGGATACCGGTTCTTGATAGTCAACTTGTTCAGTTCACGGTAGTCAATGCATAGCCTTACACTTCCATCCTTCTTCTTGACAAATAATACCGGTGCTCCCCAAGGTGATATGCTAGGTCGTATGAAGCCCTTATCCAACAATTCTTGTAGTTGGGTCTTCAACTCCTTTAGCTTGGTAGGGGCCATCCTGTATGGTGCTTTAGACACCAGCGCCGAACCTGGCATAAGGTCTATCACAAATTCTATAGCCATGTCTGGTGGTAAACCTGGGAGATCCTCTGGAAATACATCTGGGAACTCCCGCACCACGTCTAGATCTTCCAACTTTGTCACCTCAGCAGTGATGTTGACTACAGATACTAGATACCCCACTCCCCCCTTTTCTAAGCATCTCTTAGCTTTTAAGGCGGAGAGAATCAGCTTCCGCTTCCTAGGTAACTTGGTCCCAGTGAAGCTATACTCCTTTCCCTTTTTGTCTGTAAGCACAAGCTTCCTTTCTCCACATAATAGGATAGCTGAATGACGGCCTAGCCAATCCATTCCCAAGATGACGTCAATGTCTGCCATCTCGAGTAGTACCAAACTTGCTTCTAAGTCTTGGCCCTCAATACATACTGTACATGGTCCATAATATTCAGTCAAAGCCACTTTGACTCCTAGCGGAGAGCGAACTATCAAGCTTGGGTTCAAGTGCTTAATTGGTAACTCCATTCGCTTCCCAAAGGAAATAGAAACAAAGGAGTGCGTGGCCCCAGAGTCAAATATTACTCTAGCAGGTATACCAGCTACATTTACAATTCCTGAAATTTTATTATCCCTTAGTTCTACATGCGCATACACACAATGAAAATAGTAAGCCAAATAGTAAGGGATAGAGTAATACCAGTGACCACATCAGGTGATGCGGCTGCCTCTTCGGTAGTGACCGCATATACTTTTCCTTGCTGGGGAGGTTGCTTCCTAGGTAGAGTGCAGGTCTTTGCAATATGACCCACTTGCTGACAGTTGAAACATTTAATGTTCGGGTTACGTCCAGCGAACTGTGGCACAGGTGGTGCCGTATTGTTCCTTGCAGGCACTGTAGCGATCTGAGCCCTGTATGGGCGGAAAGGCCTATGGTTACCGCCACCCGAACTCTCAATAGCGGGTCTCTTTACTCCCCTGTTCTGTGCAAAGAAGCTGTCCCTCTGACTGGATTCTATCACTCTCGCAACCTGTACAGCCTCATTATAAATTTTCTTGTCCAGCCCCAATATGTGCTCTCTGATGCCTCCACGCAGTCCCATGGTGAACCTGCGTGTCTTGGTCTCTTCTTTTTGCATACTTGCCGATGCGAAGAAAAATATCTCCTCATACCTCTGCCGGTAAGCATCCACAGTCGACTGAGACTGTTGTAGATTGAGGAACTCCCTCTCCATCTAATCCCTGAAACTCTTCAGGAAGTATTTATCGAAGAAGGAAACTTTGAATGCTTCCCAATCCACCTATGTATGCTTCATCTCCAGATATGCCCGTGTAGAATTCCACAAAGCATTCGCATCTTCCTTCAGCATATGAGTGGCAAACAGGACCGTTTCATCCTCTGTACAAGTCATCAGTCGAAAATTCTTCTCCATTTCTGTAATCCACTGTGCTGGCCACAATGGTTTCCCTGCCTTACCTGTGAATGAAGAACAAGGTTTCAGCTTTAGGAATCTGTCCACCGCCCGACTCAGATCGTGCTGTCCCTGTGTATTCATTCCGTACCATGGTGGTGGATACGGATATGCTCCCTGATAAGTAGAAGATGACAAAAACTGGTGCGGTGGTGGTACATTCTGGGGTTGGCCCATCGGCCCTGGACTACCATGCGTCAACTGTGTAGTATTATTCCCTCCAGACTCGGGCGTACCTCCAGTGGGAACAGAACCCGGTGGCCTGAACATCTTCAATATCTCGCTCAGGAATTCTTTCTGCTGAGCTTGCATTTGATAGACCAGGTTTGTAACAATGGTCTCAGAATTCCTGTGAGGTGGGCCAGACAAATTTGTCGGTACCTGTGGAGCCTGCTCTTCCTCAGCTACCGGGCATGGCTCTCTCACATAGCCTGGTTCAACCTGCTCTTCTTCCTCGAGGCGCATCCTAGACTGGTGACGCTTTCGACCCCTACGACCGTTTTCGCCCACCATCTCAGACTATTCTGTTTGGATCTGAGAAGAAGACATAACACATGAGAATGAAGCAATAGTGGTGTTAGTCTTGAACAATATAAGGCGAAACAGTCAAAAAATATAAGTTTTAATTTTTACAAATTTTTATAAAGAAAAAACTTTTTCTGGCTTTTCTGGTGCTGACCGGTCGATACATACCGGTCGACACTCTGTAGAACACTGTACGACCGGTATAGTCGACCGTTCAGAATGAAAATTCTGACCGAGACATAGCGGTCGCAGTCCCTTTGGGGTACCGGTCGACCGGTATGGGCAAAACTGTCGACCGGTATGCCCAGGAAGGGCATAAATTCGCGAAAAAGTGAGAAATTTTTCACTTTTCCTTCTCTTTTCTCTCTGGTGGCGATTTCTCTCAGCCATCCCAAGTTGCTACAGTCCGGCCGGTGACCTTAGAAGCCGATTTCTTCCATTTAAAGCTTAGTACATCGTCTTCAGGTAGGTCTCTTTCCTCTCTTTCAAGTTTTTAAGATTTTTCCATATCGTCTATACCAAGAATTTTAAATTTTTCTTTGATTGAGAGATTCTAACCGTAGGAACTCTTTTCCTTCGGCTTAGAAAGGGTTTAGAGACTCGCAAGAGCAAAATCCCTCAACCTATTTGGACTTCCACCGAATGGTTTTGGTAAAAATCAAAATTTTCTAGTTTTTTTTAACCTAGGTTTTTGAAAATTTTTGAAATTTCTTGATTTTTCTTAAATTCCTGAAATTTCTTCTTGTATTTGCCTGAGTTTGATTTGTTGAAGAGTGCGGGGGTTACGTAAGTCCTCCTCCCGAAGTTTTTGGGTGAGTTCGAGGCTTTTTCCCAAATTACTGTCGTTATTCTGCTGAAATTTCGACAAAATCTAACATTTTTCTTCTTATTTTCTTTTTGTTTTCCAGTTTACATGGCTCCACGACGTGCTCTTGGCAAACGTCCTCATGGCTCGAGCGTGCGCGCTCCTCAGCCACCAGCTCCACAACTCGACGAGCATTGGTTCCGTTCCTTGGAGGCCCAAGCCCGGTTCCCATGGTTTGATAGCAAGAACATTGAATCTGGACGGCGAGTTAACTTGGATCAGTTGGACAGGTTCGATGTGCGAACAGATTTTGACGTGCTTGGGTGGGTGCCTGTAATCTCCTACACAGATCCCACTCGTCCCAATCTGGTTAAGCATTTCTATGCTAACCTGGAGCTGCATGGGAACATTGACGATCCCAACCAGAGTAGAGATTTGCGCATCTCCAGCTACGTCAAGGGTGTCCATATTTCCTTCAACACTCATCAATTGGTTGACCTGCTGGGGGTACCCAATGATGGAGACTTGGTATACTGCCCTCCAAAGGTGAAGGGCTATCTGAGCGAGGACCTACGCCGAGAGATAGTAGAGCAAATTCTAAATCCTGGGGCTCCTATGAAGGCGGCTAGTCTGAAGCCCCTAGCTCGAGTCTATAGCCGCATCATCCAGCACAACATTGTGCCCCAGAGCGGCCACTACAGTGAGTTATCTCAGCTCACTCAGTACATCACCTACTGCGTCTACACCGGGAAGCGGGTCTCTCTCCCTTACCTCATCATCCGGACCATGCATCAGGTGACCCTAGCCGATCAGGCCAGTAACCTTCCATACGTTCGTCTCATCACATTCCTTCTACGTCGCCTAGGTGTGAGCATGAGAAGCGAGGTGACTGTTGAGGATACCATGACATCCGACATATACTGGGATGCCATTCTGAGGATGCAGATGGACAATCTGCCCGTTAGCGATGACAAGTTGTAGGCTCTCCCTCGCCCACTCAGGAGGGTAGCAGCCGCAGCAGCAGCCAATGCGGCCTATGCAGCAGAGGCCGAGAGTGATGATGAAGAGGATAGGGCAGAGTGTGTACCAGAGCCAGCTCCACAGCCTACACCTGCAGCACCACCATCTACATCTACTGTTGGACCATCTCATCCCCCTCCAAACCCGGTGTTGAGCATGTTTACTCAGATCAGGGACACCTAGAGGGTCATCCTCGAGTCTCAGTGAGAGATGGGTCAAGAGTTGGGACATCTGGCTCGTAGCCTACGGGTGACACAGGACCAGGTACACTGGCTTAGGGTCGCTTACGAGCGAGATTATGACATAGCGGACCCTATTCCTCCTAGGCCCCCTACTCGATGACTGTCCCTTTTATTTTTCTCTCCTATGACTGTTTATATAACAGGGTAACTGTCCGGTTTGTGGACTGTACCCTGTAGAACTATTTTATCTTATACTTCCATTTTCCTGTTTAAATGAAAGTTTTCATAGTTCACCTAACTAGTGTATGTGAAAATGTTAAGTTCCACATTTAATATAGTACATTATTCTCTTTCTTAGTCCGTCTCAGGTATCAAACAATGCTTAGGGTGTGTTTGTATTAAGATTTTTTTAAATTTTTCCTAACTCAGTTCATCGACTTAGTTAAGTGCAATAAGGTGTGTTGGACAGAGCCTAAAAGCTCTGATACCAAGTTGTCACACCCCAATTCTGAACCAACCAGAATGGTGTGAGTGAACCGTCATTGAACCAACGGTTCACACCAGGATCTCGAATAGACCGTGTCTACTCATACAAACCATTGCATATATCCGCAATCAGAATATAAATAATACAGCGGAAGTCCTTAAATAGAATGAACTGAGTATCTATTGATAAATTAAATAAAATATCCCATTATTCAAATCCAATCATAAAATATAATGTCATTACATCTCTTTAAAAGTCAATCGAAAATAACTGAAACAAATAAATAAAATCAATCACAGGTACATGCAGAAAGGGCACTCGCATGAAGCGTCATGCTCGTCCTCTCCTGCCTATACACCCAGAGCAAAAACATCACCATACGCCGGAGCGTTCATATAGTCATCCACCGTGTAACCTGCATCAACATCTAAAAACAATGTGTACACAAAGGGTGAGCTCACAACTTAGCTCAGTAAGACAATCAGACAGTTTCACAATATAATGCATGAGTAACAATCATTTTATGCTGTGGTCTGGTATAAGTTTGCAATGTGCTATAGAAAGGTTTGGTGGCCCCCGCACCTCTATACAAGAGTGTGTGGCACCTCATGGATCACACCCCCATTGGCCCACATGCACCCATCATGGAAAAGAGATAGAGCTAAGATATCCCCGTACCTCCCCTGATGCTCTACCCATACCAGTACCTAAGCCCTACTGGCCAGGGCTTGCAAACTGGGCTCACAACTAACCAACCCTATATGTCATCAATGTATGCTCTATCCCAGCACAGTCGTCTACGGCATAGAGATAGAGCTAAGGCATCCCTGTACCTCCCCTGATACCCTATCCGCAACTAACCCACTAGGATAGAACAATACGCAGGTAGACCCTATCCCAACATAACTTCCTATGGCATAGAGATAGAGCTAAAGCATCGTGGACAGGCCAGCGTCAATCTCGGAGACCACAGAGCCACATAACCATGGCCAGGCCAACATCAACATCGGAGACCACCGTACCACGACCTTCCCCTGATGCCCCACCCGTACCAAGCATGTTAAGATAGAATACTACAAAATTTCCAGTGTGAGGAATTATCCCAGGCTCCATGCCCCACTCCACAGACCAACGAAAACAATCACATGCCTAACAATCACATCCTATCATGCATGAACAATAATAATAATGGAAAGTAAAGGATGGCATGTGAATATGCACAAACATCACATCATATATATTCAATGTTAATAACAAAGATTTATTGTCCATTAATTATTAGGTTTAGGTCATATTCCCTTACCTGACGCTCGTTTGTTAGCTTGCTCCACGTCGCAAGATCCAAACGTGCTTTCACAAAGTCCTACAATATTTTTAGGGTTTCATTAGAATAGTTTCCTTAAGGTTTCACGTTGGTCGGAAACCAACAAAGTCCAAACCAGCCTTTCAGAGCTGACCGGTCGCAACATACCAGTTGCAGCTCTGTGAGCAAACTAGCAACCGGTATGGTCGATCGGTATGTCTCCGGAAGACCATACACTTGGTTTTTTGACTGCCGTCGATAGATTTCCTTGGATTTTCAAGGTTTCTCCTATCCATTCTAAGTCTAATCTTTGAGTTAGAGTTATCCCCAACTCATTCAAGTCTTATTTCGATGAATATCATCTCAAAAGTCGAATCTAAGGTTTGACGACAACTTAGGGTTTTAAGGTCCAGTTAAGGTTTTAGATCAATACCTACTTTGCATGGTATTGATCCACCTACAACTATCCTAGAGTCATAGGGAAAGAAGAGTGGTTAAAACACTTACCGTTGACTGGCGTAACGGGAGCATTGTCGAATGGTAATGGCGGTACTTCCTTCTTCTTCCTAGCTCCTTCTCCTTTCCAATCTCCTTCTCTTCTCTAGTGTTTGTGAGAGACAATGGAAAGGATTTGAGGAGGTTTAAGGGTGTATTTATAGGGTAAAATTAGGGTTTAGTAACCCTAATAGGATTAGAAAAGTCTTAGGATTCAAAATTAGGAAAGTGGGACCCTCAAAAGTCAATTTCCGGATCTCCGCACTCAGCTGCGCAGAGCTGACTAGTCGACCAGTACCAAGACCGGTACCATCAACCGATCAACATAAAATCATGTTGATTTGATCATCATTGGTCCGATTTCATACCTGTTTGTCATCCGCTCGTTCCGTCTGGCCCGGTGATGATCGGAGGACCTGCTACGACATAAAACCAAGGTTTAGACCGGGTTTACGGAGTGTGGGTCTTACGAACAGTAATAGCAAAATTATTGGATGACATATTGAATGCACATACAAGCATACACGCATAGAATCAGTAATGGCATTGGACTCAAGAAATAAAAACCGTTTACTATTAGCCAATTAGTTAAGGTCTTGTTCCCTCACCTTTGCTTGAGTGTTGATCCTCTTTCAAGCTTTAAAACCACTTTTATATCAATAGGAAAACCTAACAAGTCGATAGATTTTGGTTAGAAGTCATTCCAGCATCATTAGGCTTGTTTTTAAGCACGGGTTGCAGGGTGGGTCGCAGGTAGGGTAGCATTCTACATCGACCCCCAGGGTAGGGTCGATGCGAGGGTCGGATGTTCCATCGACCCTGGGTGCGACCACCCCTTTTCTGGACTACCCAAATACTGGGGGTCGATCCTGTGGTCTGGTGGGGTCGATTCCCAATCGACCCCACGTGCGACCCCCCGTGGGTTGAGTCAAGATTTTCATTCTACAGTCCATTCTTTCATGTTTGGGTCCTATGACTTACTTCCACAATCCATTCTAGGCTTGTTCTATGGCTTTGAACACTAGGTTTCTTCCCTACCTTGTCTACCATGATTTCTCCATGGATTTCATCGAAATCTTCCCATGGGTGTATGATTTGGGTTTCTTTTAGGTCATACCCTCTTCATGAACTATTCTAAGGTCTTAATTCATTAATGGAATCATAACCATACCTTAGGTTTGCAGAGATTCAGAGGATTCTCTGAATTCCTCTCCTTAGTCTTCTTTTCCCACTTTTCTTCTCTTCTCCTTCTCTTCTCTTCTCTCACTTTCAATTAGGGTTTCAAAAGGAGTGAAAGAGGCTTAGGGACGTCCTATTTATAGAGAAAAATCTCCCAAAATAAGTCCCATTGAGATTAGCAAGGAATCCCATTGAAATTTAGAAAGTTTCCTATTTGCGGTTTTTGTCGGCAAACAGGGGGTTGATGAGGGGGACAGAGATCCCGTCGACCCTCAATTCCGAAGTTGTCCAAACCCTAGTGAAAAATCAGGGGTCTGACTTCTATGTGAGGGGGGGTCGACCCTGCCTACCTAGGTATACGACCCTACCCTCTAATTCACTGTTTGTGGGTCAGTTTAGTACCTGGTTTCGCCTTTTCCTTCATGCACTTGGTCCATTTGGCTCGACCATGATGGGTAAACCTGGTAAAAGGTGGTAAGACCGGTTAGTTCGATACGGGTCTTACAACACGGTCCGAGACCACTCCCCTGATGCCCTACGACGTAATAGTTCTGCTAAGGTAATGGCGATACAACGACGTTAGTAGGCAAGACTTGAGTAGAGATAGAGCTAGAGTCTGGTGACTTGGATGAACCATAATGTCACGTCCTCCCCCTAATGCTCCACTCACATCAAGCACACTAACCACACACATACATTCACATGCCTATTCCTAACATCATCATCATCATGTTATAAATAAACAGAATTAAATATGCATGAGCAGTACTAGCAGGAATATTGGATGACATGTGAAACGCACATTATAAGCATACAAGCATAGAATCATTCATTGTATTGGACTCAATAGGTAAAACAACTTATTATTTATCAATTAGTTTAGATCTTGTTCCCTCACCTTTGGTTGATGATTGTTCCTTGTCCAAGCTTTGTAAATCACTTTTAGACCACTTGAAAACCTAACAAATTTATAGATTTTAATTTAATGTTTATTTCCATCAATTCAGGCTTCCAGAAGCTGAGTGGTCGCAGGTGCACCTGCACCTGTGGTCTCAGTTTCTGTGACTACAGGGTGTGTGGTCGCTTTGTGTGGTAGCATATCATGGGACCACACCCTCCCAGGAACTTTCCCGAGGGCATGTGGTCGATATGTGTGGTCGCATACCATGCGACCACACATGCGACCACACCCTCCTTAGAACTTTCCCGAGGGCGTGTGGTCGATCATATTGTCTCATGTGGTCGTATATCATGCGACCACACATGCGACCATGCCCTCCCTGGAACTTTCCCGAGGGCATGTGGTCGATCATATGTGCCTAGTGTGGTCGATCAAACTGCGACCACACGAGTGATGGTCGACTTTTCCACTCTCAACTCAACTCTTTTGTGTTTTGATTCTTTGGCTTATCATCATGATCCTTTTTATGTTGTTCTATTGACTCAAAATTCATATTTTTGCATAATCCATCATCTTAATAGATTCCCTCCATGGATCTCTTAGAATTTATCCATGGTTTTATGATTGGGATCTCACTTTGAATCACTATCTCCTCCATGATCTATCCTAAGCATTCAACTGATATGGGGAATGTTTCATACCTTAAACTTATTGAAGAATCAGAGTTCTCTCTGAATTTCCTTCTTAGTCTTCCTCTTCAATTCTTCTTCTCTTCCTCCTCTTCTCTTTCTTTCTCTTTCAGTTTGAGTTCTAAAAGGATGAAAGAGGCTAAGGGATGTCCTATATATAGAGGAAAATCCTCCATATGGAGTCCTACTTAGATTAGGAAAGAACCCCCTTCGGATTAGGATGGTCTCCTAATCACGGAGTCAATTTGACTTCATGTGGTCGCACATTGGGTCGCAGAACCCCGTCGACCATACATCCAAAAACTACGACCACACGTCCCAGACTCCAGTGGTCGCATTAGTCTGAGGTGTGGTCAACCCCACCTGTCTAGGTTTGCGATCAAACACTCCTAATTAGATGATTTTAGATTCAATTTCATACCTAGCCTTGTGGTTTCTTCACGCACTTAGTTTGCTTGGCCCGACCATGATAGGAAGACCTGATACAAGTGGTAAGACCGGTTAGTACGATACAAGTCTTACAGTACCGGTCTATATATCGATCAATCGGTATGTCTACATAGGCAGACTAGTTAGATCCAGAAACATATCTCTATGGGTCTCACTTGCCAAATCTCGAGCCTAAAAACTTTCCTATAGGAAAACTTCCTAAACCCCAACCTACTCTATTTAAGGACCCTTAAACCTCCTTAAACCTCTTTGATTGTTTCTCACAAACCCTAGAGAGGAGAAGGAGATCCGAAGAGGAGGAGGAGCTAAGAAAGGTGGGAGAGGAGCCGCCTTTGGAAGAAGAACACCGTAGTTGTGAACCAACAGTAAGTGCTTAAACTTCTCTCTAAGTTAAGTATCATAGATGGTTGATAATGACTTGATCAATACCATGTGAGGCTAGGTATTGAACTAAATCCCTTAAATTGTTGTTAAACCCTAATTGTTCGTTAAACCCTAGATTCAAATTCTAGGCAAAGAAATCATAGGTACTAGGACTTGAATGGAACTTAAGACAACCCTAACTCATTGCTCAGGCCTAGAATGCATAGGAGAAACCCTAACAGCTGTAGTGGGTGACCGAAGGAAGGCAAACACCAAGATGGTGGTCTTCGGGAGGCATACCGGTCGACTATACCAGTTGCACTATGTGCGACCGGTACAGTGACCGGTACCTTTTGGGAGCAGGTCTGTGGGGGAGTGGTCGACCATACTGGTCGCACCTTGCCCCACAGTGAAGGGACTGGTACCTACGATCGGTATGCACTGTGAGGGTGTTTCAATCCCAGTTGGTTTCTGACCAATATTAAACCTAAGAAAATAATTCTAATTCACCCGTAGCATCATGTAGGACCTTGTGATAACGGGTTTGGATTCTGTGACGCAGAGGAAGCTAGCAATCAAGGGTCAGGTAAGGGAATCAGACCTAAACCCTAATAATTTAATAACAGTAAAACGTTGTTAGTAATTATGATACTATGGAATGGTATTTGTGCATACTCGCTTGTCATCTTTACTTTCAGTTATTATATTATTCATGCATACTCGCTATGCTAGGATGTAATTATTAGGCATTTGATTATTTTTGTTGGTGTGTAGAATGGGAAGGGCTTGGGGTCTTGGATCATTCATTACACTAGCACCTTTTCGTATTGCTTCTGTCTAAGCATGCTTGGTGCGGATAGGGTATTAGGGGGAGGAAGTGGCACTATGGTCTCTGGCCTGGCCACTAGACTTGAGCCCTATCTCTATGTCGTAGGGAGCTGTGCTGGGATAGGGCCTACTGCAATGACATATAGGATTGATTAGTTGCGAGCCTAGTTTGCAAGCCCTCTCCAATAAGGGCTTAGGCGTTGGTATGGGTAGGGCATAAGGGGAAGTGTTGGCGGTGTGTGATCCGAACACTTTATCTCTATCTCTATTCCATGGTGGGTACATGTGGGACGATAGTGGTGTTTGATCCATTGGACGGATTCACACACTCATCTATAGAGGTGCGATGGCCGCCAATCCTTTCTATAGCACATTGCAAACTTAAAACCAAACCATAATGTGAATGTTATTCATGCATGTTGTTTGTTGCATTGTCTGATTTTCTTACTGAGCTAAGTTGTGAGCTCACCCTTGTGTACACACTATTTCTTTAGATGTTGATGCAGGTTGCACTGTAGAGGACTACGTTGATGCTCTAGTATATGGAAGAGTAGTTGCCCTGGAAGTGCAAGCAAGGGAAGATGAGCATGACGCTTCATGCAAGTGCCCTTACTGCGTGTACCTCTAGAATGGTTTTAATTTATTTTATTTATTTCAGTTGGATTTTATAAACAGTGTAAGGATATTTATTTATGTTTTGATATTTGAATAATTGGATAACTTATTTAATTTATCAATAGAGTACTCAGTTCATTTAATTTAAAACTTTCGCTGTATTTATTTATATTCTGATTGTGGTTACGTGTAATGGTTTGTGTTAGTGGACACGGTCTTATTGAGATCCTAGTATGAACCGTTGGTTTAGTGATGGTTCACTCACAGTTCTGGTTCAGTCAGTATTGGGGTGTGACAACTTGGTATCAGAGCACTTAGGCTCTGTCCGACAGACCATATACGCACTTAACTGAGTCATTGAATTGAGATAGAAAAAATTACCTTAAGCACTGGTTTGATGCCTGAGACTAAATATAAAGGAGCATAATAAACTATACTAAAGGTGGAAATTATTAACAGCAAGTTGTAAGTAGAGAACCATATTAACAAACAAAAACAAGTTATAAACTACCATTAAAGTAAAAACATCCAAGAGTGAAAGAGTTAATTGTACTACAGGGTACAGTCTACAAGCCAGATAGTTACCCTGTTATAATAAAACTGTACTGATAGGAGAGAGAGAAAATTGAAGTGATCCATCATGGGATTGGGGGCATCGGAGGAATAGGGTCAGCAATGTCATAGTCACTTTCATATGTGACCCTAAGCCAGGATACCTGCTCTTGTGTGACTCTAAGACTGCGAGAGAGGCGCCCTAGGTCATGGTTCATCTCACGCTGGCATCCTGAATCTCCATAAACATACCCATTACGATATCGGGAGGAGGCTGGGATGGTCCTGCTGCAGGTATGGGCTGCGGTTCCGATGCAGGAATGCCCTCCATCTGTTCATCATCATCACCCCCTACCTCTTCTGCATAAGATGCATTGGCTACTGCTACCCTCCTAAGAGGACGAGGATGAGCCTCTAACTCCTCATCACTGATTGGTAGGTTGTCCATCCTCATCCAGACAATGGCATCCCAGTCAATGTCTGATGTCATAGTGTCCTCAACTGCATTCTCATCCCTCATATCTACTTGAAGGCGCTGCAGGAGTGTAGTCATAAGCCTACCATAAGGAAGGTTGTTTATTTGGTCAGGCATGGTAGCCTAACGCATAGTCCTGATGATAATATAAGGGAGATAGACCCGCTCCCTAGTGCGGACACAATAAGTCAAGTACTGGGTGAGCTGAGATAACTCACTATAGTGGCCGCTCTGAGGGACAATATTATGCTGGATAATGCTGCAATAGACTCGAGTGAGAGGTTTCAAATTGGCAGCTTTCATGGGTGCCCCTGGGTTAAGGATCTGCTCTGTAACCTCCTAGCGCAGTTCATCAGTAAGGAATCCTTTTATCTTGGGAGCATAGTAAACCAAATCACCATCATTAGGAATCTCCAAGAGATCAACAAGCTGGTGAGTGTTGAATGATATGGGAACACCCTTGACAAAGCTGGTGAGGCGGATGTCCCTACTATGGCTGAAATCGTTAACATCCCCTTCGACCTCTAGGTTAGCATAGAAGTGGCTTATTAGATTGGGTCGGGTAATCACAGAATAGGTGATCACTGGCAACTACCCAAGTGCACCGAAGGTCGCTTCAACATCGAACTGCTAGAGTTGCTCCAGGTTCACGCAGTGTCCAGATTCTAGGTTTTTCTCTTCGAACCATGGGAAACGGGCTTACGCCGCGGCCGAGCAAAACCACCACTCACCAAATTAAGAAACCGGGTGGTGTGGACGGTTCATGCTAGGAGCATATGCGTGCTTACCAACACCTCGATGTCGAGACATTGTTTAACTACAAAACAAACAAAACAGTGAGAATTAGTAAAAAAATTTCAAAATTTCGGTAGCAAAACGACAGTATTTTAAGCATGGGCCTCAAATTTACCCAAAATCCAGGAAGGAGGACTTACGTAACCATATAGCAACAAATAGAGACTAAACAATCATCAAACAAGCAATAAATTCAACAATTATAAGAAAAAATCGAATTTTGACCAAAACCTAGGTCAAAAATCCAAAAATTTTGATTTTGAGTAAACCAAATGGTGGAACCTCAAATAAGTTAAAGGCTTTTGTCCATAGAGGTCCCAACATCATTTCTAAGCCAATGAAAAAGAGCTTCCATGGTTAGAATCTTCTAAATCTAGGAAAACCTAGTTTTTGGGCAAGAAACCATGAAGAAACGATGTAAAAGAGAAAGAGGAAGGAAGGAACTTACTTGGAGAGGTTGTGAAGCACTCTTGGGAGAGAAGAATCGCTTTTATAAGCACCGGTCGGACTATAGCAACTCACCAAGTCAAAGAGGAATTGCCACCGAAGAGAATGGAATGAAGAAAGTGAGAAAAAGAGTCAAAAATCGCGGTTAAAAGGGGTTTTAACGCATACCGGTCGATGGTTTGGGCTATACCAGTCAACCGGTACCCCTTGGTACCTCCAACCGGTATCTCTTGGCCAAAGGAAAAATTCGATCGATCGACTATACCTGTCGCACCATACCATACAGAGCTACGACCGGTACATCGACTTGTACCCCTCGGGAGGTCCGAGAGGTTTGTCCGCCTGACCATACCAGTCGCATTACATTCTATAGTACCGCAACCGGTATGTTGCGACCGGACAAGAATTCTAGGCCCAGAAAATTTTGAGAAAATTTTAAAAATTTTAATTAAAAATTACAGTTTTCGCCTCGCACTTGTTAAAGACTAACACTATTATGACAATGTGACTATTCCAGTGTACCTCATGTGTTATGTCTTCTTCTCAGATCCAAACAGGAAAGAACAATCTGAGATGGCTGGCGGAAATGGTCGCAGAGATTCACAAAAACGTCACTACTCAAGGGTTCGTCAAGCCGAAGACAATGTGGAAACAGGAACCGTTGATGAGCAAAACCTGAACCCAGAACGTGGAACCCCAATAAGGGATGATGGGGATAGGAAACAAATGAGAAATGGTGGAGAAGGGAAGAGTCACAGAGCACCAACAAATCTGTCAGGCCCTCTTCACACCAACTCTGAGACTATTGTGACGAATCTGTTCTACCAGATGGAAGCTCAGCAGAAGGCGTTCTTGAACGAGATGCTGAAGATGTTCAGGCCAATGGGATATATCCCTATAGAAGGTACGCTTGAGTCTGGGGGAAATAACACCCCACTGCTAGTGGATGGTAGTACTGGGCCGATGGGCTAAGAACAGAACCCATAACTACCATAATAATTTCCAACATCATCTACCTACCAATGGATCTACCCATACCCACCACCATGGGATGGAACAAGTGCACAGGGACAGAATGGCCTAAGCCGAACTATGGATAGGTTTTTGAAACTAAAACCCCCTACCTTCACAGGGAAACCAAGAAAACCATTATGGCCTGCATAGTGGGTTGCGGAGATGGAGAGGAACTTTCGTCTGATGACTTGCACGGAGGATGAGAAGGTGTTATTTGCTACACACATGCTCAAGGAAGATGCCAATGCCTGGTGGAATTCTACCCGGCCATACTTGGAGATGAAGCACACTCAGATCACCTGGGAAATATTCAAGGGAGCCTTCTTTAAGAAATACTTCCCAAAGAGTTTTTGTGATCAAATGGAGAAGGAATTCCTCAACTTGCAACAATCCCAGATGATTGTAGATGCATACAGCAGAGGTACAAAGAGCTGTTCTTCTTCGCTCTAACGAGAATGCAAGAGGAGGAAACCAAATCCCATAGGTTTACTATGGGATTGCGAGGAAGTATCGGGGAGCACGTTTTGGGTTTGGAGAAGAAGGTGTATAATGAAGTTAAACAGATCGCTCGAGTGATTGAATCAAGCCAGAGAGACAGCTTCTTTGCTTAAAATAGGGGACTGAAGAGGCCTGCTACTGAGACTTCAGGTGGAGGGAACACTAGACTATTTCGCCCATACAGGGCTCAGTCTGTTGTGGTACCAACAAGGAATACTACTGCACCACCACCACTATAGGTGTAAGACCCGTGTCAATCTAACCCGGTCTTACCACCTTGAACCAGGTTTGCCTATCATGGTCGAGTCAAATGGACCAAGGGCGTGAAGGAGATCGAGATCCCAGGTATCAAATCGACCCAAAAACACTTAATTTAAGGGGAGGGTCACATACCCACCCAAGGAGGGTCGGACCTCCCAAAACAGAAAGTCAGACCCTCAATTTTGAAGGGAGGGTCGGACTCATTAGAAACCTAGGGTCGACGGGATCATCGACCCTCCCATCGACCCTCAGTTGCTTCCGAAACTGAAATTAGGAAATTTCCTAATTTTCTATTTGGATTCTTTTCTAATCTCAAAGGGACTTATTTTAGGATGTTCCTACTCTATTTAAAGGACGTCCCTAAGCCTCTTTTACTCCTTTTACAACCCTAATTGAATTGAGAGAAAGTGAAGAGAAGGAAAAAGGAGAAGAAGAGAAGCAAGGAAGAGAATTTAGCCAAAAGAGAAGAGTTGTAGAGAAGGAGTATTCTTCTCAGGTATGGATACTAATTCCATGAGTTTCTACAGACCTTAGGATAGATATTGATGAGAGTGTGATCTCGGAGAAACCCAAACCATCAGCCCATGGTTAGGATTTCATGGAAAACAATAGGAGAATGCATGAAAGCTATTTAGGTGGATGATTCATGGTTTCAGACCATGGAATGAATGTAGAATGGAATGTAGGAGCAAGCCTTAGGATCCCAAGCATGAAGAATGGACTAAAAGAGGGAAATTGACCAAAGTACACCGAGGGTCGCACCGAGGGTTGATGACCATCCGACCCTAGGTGATCCTAATTATCGACCCTCAGTGTTCGGGAAGTTCAGAGTTTGAGGAGGGTCGCACCCAGGGTCGATCCTGACTCCGACCATACCTCCGACCCTCAGTTAACAGAATGGTTTTTAAATTCTGAATAAATTCTAATTAAATTTTATCGACTTAGTTAGGTCTTCTAGCAATATAATAACAATATAAAGGTGATTCTAAAGCTTGGAAAATTATCTATTAGCAAGCTAAGGTGAGGAAACAGAACTCTAAACTAATTGGTTAATAACAAACTGTTTTCCATTTTCTTGAGTCCAATGCCATGCTTGATTCTATACGAATATGTTTGTAATGTGCATACAACATGTCATCCAATATTTCTATTATTTGTTCATGCATATTTACTTTATTGTTTATAACATGATGATGATGATGATGATAGGAATAGGCATGTGATTGTATGTGTGTGGTTGGTGTACTTGATGTGAGCGAGTATCAGGGGAGGTGTGATGAGAACTTCAATAAACGTTAACCTTTGGCGAGTCTCAGCACTTTAGCTCTATCTCTAACTCAAGTCTTGTGCATTGGCATCTTCGTATCGCCATTACTTTAGCAGAACTATTATGTCGTAGAGTATCAGGGGAGGTGGTCTCGGTCCTTGTAGTCTATGACTCTACCGGGGGGCCTTAGCTCTATCTCTATGGAGATTCTGAGGGATGCTGGGGTGAGGCCTTGGATACACTTTTGGCATTAGGATTGGTTAGTTGCGAGCCCAGTTTGCAGCCCTCGCCAACAGGGGCTTACGTGTTGGTATGGCACTATATAGCAATAAACGTTAACCTTTGTTATATAATGTTCATGATTAGGTGCTTGTGAGTCGACGATAAACGTTACCTTCGGGTGGCGTCACACACTTGTGTATAGAGGCGGGGTCAATAAATGCGACCTTTGACTACCTAAACCTTTCTATTGCATATTGCAAACTTTAAACCAGACCAAAGATATGAATTGATTGCATTCATATGTAATGTTGCATTGTTTTGTCTACTCACTGAGCCTTGATGTGTGCTCACCCCCTCGATGTCGAATATTTTAATTGATGATGCAGGTTATACCGTTGAAGACTATATGAATGCTCCAGCATACGGGAACGTAGCGGCGATGGAAGCTGAAGCTGAGGTAGATACACATGACTCCTCTTGCGAGTGCAACTCATGTGTATTTGATTTGATATTTTCTTAGTTTTCTTTATTTGGATTTAATAAAGACATGTATTGATATCTATTTATGTCTCAGTAGATACAGAATAATTTGCTATTTAAATATTAATATCACAGTAGATTCTCAGTTCATTTTATTATAAGACTTCCGCTATTGTATATTTACTCTGATTATGATTATGGATGTATGGGAGTTTAGATAACACGGATATAGCCTACTCGAGATCCTGGTTGAACCGTTGGTTTGCTAGTGGTTCATCACACCATTTCGAATAGTATGAAATTGGGCTGTGACAATAGGTAGCTGGTCAAAACTCTAACATAAAATGTTTCAACTACCAGTAATTGGGCCATTATGCAAAGACTTGTACTCTACCAAGGAAGCAACCGTCACAGCAAGGAAAGATATTTGCAGTCACCACAGAGGAAGCAGCCGCATCACCTGATGTGGTTACTGGTATGATTCCATCCCTTACCATTTTGCTTACTATTTTATTATGTATGAGCATGTAGAACTAGGGGATAAGTAAATTCCAAGAACTGTAGATATAGCTGGTGTACCCGCCAGAGTATTCTTTGACTCTGGGGCTACACACTCCTTTGTTTCTGTGCCTTTTGGGAAGAGACTAGAATTACCTGTTAAGCTCTTAACTTCAAGCTTGTTAGTTCACTCTCTATTGGGAGTAAAAGTGGCATTGAATGAATGCTATGGGCCATGCTCAGTTAGTATTGATGGGCGAAACCTAGAAGTGAATTTGGTTCAACTCGAGATGGCAGACTTTGACGCCATCTTGGGAATGGAATGGCTAGGCCATCATTCAACTAGCTTATTATGTGCCAAAAGAAAACTTGTTTTTAAGGATGATAAGGGGAAGGAGTTTAGCTTCATTGGAACTAAATTACCTAGGAAGCGAAAGCTGATCCTCTCTGCTCTAAAAGCTAAGAGATGCTTAGAGAAGGTTGAAGTGGGTTACTTAGTGTCTATAGTCGACGTCGCTACAGAGGTTCCAAAAATGGAAGATCTAGATGTGGTATGAGAGTTTCCAAATGTATTTCCAGAAGACCTACCTGGACTACCTCCAGACAGGGCTATAGAGTTTGTGATAGACCTCATGCCAGGGTCAGCGTCGGTGTCTAAAGCACCATACAGGATGGCCCCTACATAATTAAAAGAGTTGAAGACCCAGTTAAAAGAACTACTAGATAAGGGTTTCATAAGACCAAGCATATCGCCGTGGAGCACCTGTATTGTTCGTAAAGAAGAAGGACGGTAGCGTACGACTATGTATCGACTACTGAGAGTAGAACAAGTTAACCATCAAGAATCGATACTGTAAGACCCGTATCGAACTAATCCGGTCTTACCACCTTGAACCAGGTCTACCCATCATGGTCGAGCCAAATGGATCAAGTGAGTGAGGGAGATCACGATCCTAGGTATTAAACTGACCCAAAAATACTAAAATAAGGGGGAGGGTCGCATACCCAGCAAGGCAGGGTCAAACCCCCCAGTATAAAAGTCAGACCCTGAGTTTTTAACCGGGGGTCGGACATTTTAGAACCAGGTGTCGACGGGATCTCCGACCCCCTCATCGACCCCCAGTCTGCCGACAGAAACCGTGAATTAGGAACTTTCCAAATTTCAATGGGATTCTTTTCTAATCTCAATGGGACTTATTTTGGGAGTTTCTACTCTAGAAATAGGACGTCCCTAAGCCTCTTTCACTCCTTTTAGAACCCTAATTGAATTGAGAGAAAGAAAAGAAAAGGAGATGAGAAAGAGAAGAGAAGGAAAGTGAAGAAAAAGATTAAAGAGAATACTTTAGAGAAACAAGCCTAATTCTCAAGTATGGATACTATCTCCATCTAATTCTACAGACCTTAGAATAGATAGTGAAGAGGGAATGATCTAGGAGAAACCCAAATCATCCATCCATGGTTAGGTTTTCATGGAAAACCATGGGGGAGATCATAAAAATCATGTAAGTGAATAAACTATGGTTTTAAGCCATAGAACATGTATGTAATGGGTTGTAGAAGCAAGCCATAGGACCCAAACACGAAAGAATGGACTGTAGGACGAAAAATTGACTAAACCCACGGGGGGTCGCATGGGGGTCGATGGCCAATCGACCCTACCAGACCCTAACAATTAACCCCCAGTGTTCATGAAGTCCAGAATCTGGGTGGTAGCATCCAGGGTCGATGGAACCTCCGACCCTGGCATCGACCCCCAGTTAACAGCATGCTTTTTAAGATCAGAATTAATTCTAATTAAATTCTATCGACTTGATTAGGTTTTCTAGTGATATAATATTGATATTTGGTTGATTCTTAAAGCTTGAAAGAGGACCTACGATCAAGCAAAGGAGAGGGAACACGACCTAAACTAATTGGTTAATAATAAACTGTTTTATTCTTGAGTCCAATGCCATGATTGATCCTATGCATGTATGCTTATTATGTACATTCAACATGTCATCCAATATTTCTATTATTACTGTTCATGCATATTTAAATTATTGTTTATAACGTGATGATGATGATGATAGGAATAAGCATGTGGATGTATGTGTGTGGTTGGTGTGTTTGATGCAAGCGAGTATCAGGGGGGTGTCATAGGCCGGGCCTCAGCACTCTAGCTCTATCTCTAACTCAAGTCTTGTCCACTGACATCGTCGTATTGCCATTACCTTAGCAGAATTATTACTTCATAGGGTATGAGGGGAGGTGATCTCGGACTGTGTAGTATCTGACTCTGCTAGGGGGCCTTAGCCTTATCTCTATGGACTTATTGAGGGATGCTGGGGTGAGGGCTTGGATACACTGATTGGCATTAGGATTGGTTAGTTGTGAGCCCAGTTTACGAGCCCTCACCAGCAGGGGCTTACGTGTTGGTATGGGCAATGGGTACAACAATAAATGTAACCTTTGCGTATACATTGTCCATGGTGGGTGCGTGTGGGATGACAATAAACGTTACCTTTGGAAGGCTTCACACACTCGTGTATAGAGGTGCGGCGTCAATAAACGTAACCTTTGGCCACCTATGCTTTCTATTGCACATTGCAAACTTATTTACCAGACCAAAGATATGAATTGTATGCATGCATATGTTTGTTGCATTGTTTTGTTTGCTCACGGAGCCATGATGTGTGCTCACCCTCTCAACGTCGAATATTTTTAGTTGATAATGCAGGTACTACAGTCGAAGATTATATGAGTGCTTCGGTATACGTGCGTGTTGCTGCAATGGAAGCCGAAGACTTATTGGATACGCATGACCCCTCATGCGAGTGCAACTAATGCATATTCTATTAGAATTTTATTTGAATTTATAAAGGGATGTAATTGATATTCTATTTATTTATGTCTCAGTTGATACAAAAATAACTTAATATTTTAATTATGATTATTACAGTTAGATTTCTTAGTTCATTTTCTCTAATACTTGCGCTATTGTGTATTTATTCTAATTTGGTTATGGATGTGCATGGTTTTATTTTTAATGGACATAGCCTATTAGTGATCCTAGTTGAACCGTTGGTTTATTAGCGGTTCATCACACTGCTCTGAATGGTGCAGAATTGAGGTTTGACAATTTGGTATCAGAGCATCTCAGGCCTTGTCTGTGAAGTCGTATACTTCCACAAAAGGTCGTGAACTGAGATAGGATTAAATTTTAAAAGATGTAATAATAACACACCATAAGCATCTGTGTTGTTTGAGACTAAACTGAAAGAGAATATTGCATCTATTAAATGAGAAACAAATTTATATACAACCAAAAGGAAGAACAAATGTTTATATATGATTTAAGCAGAGTACAGTCCACAGTCCGGACAGTTACTCCGAACTACAAAAAGAAAGATAAAAGAAATACATCAAGAAGCTAGAGGTGATGGGGAGGCGGTGCCTCACGGTCTCTATCATAGTCCTCAGCGTAGACTCTAGTCAACCAAGCTATCTGAGTCTGGGTCATCTTGAGACTAGCTCTGAGATCAACCACCTGCTGGTCAGTCACACGCTGAACATCCCTCAGCTCTCCCATCTACTGATCCGACACGCGTTGAGCCTCTAAAAGCACTCTCATCCTCAAGTCAAACATACGTTGAGCCTCTCGTATCTCGTGCAATATCCCCATCATGTCACCAGAAGGAGCATACGAAGGACCAACTGCATGCAAAAGACCAGCTGAAGAAGACGGACCAGTTCCTGTAGCATGAGTAGGTGATGGAGTAGGTATGGCATCTACATTCATGTATAGCCGATCGTCATCATCCCCATGAACCCCTACTCCAGCGGCTGCTGCTGCTACCTCAGCGTCAGCCATCTCCACTCGAGTGCGAGGGCACACCATAGCGTTCCTCTCCTCATCGCTGACCTGGGCATCCCGCATGCCCATCTTGCAAATAGCCTCCCAATCCAGAGGCGATGAGAAGGATTTCTCCTGAATCTTCTCATCTAATAAATCAACCCCCAGGCGGGTAAGCAAAGTAGTGATCATGCGTCCATAAGGAAGGTTGCCAGTGTGACTAGGCAACGTGGCACTGATAATCGTCCATATGATGATATAGGGAAGGCAGACGAGCTGCCTAGTGCATATGCAGTACAACAGATACTGGGTCAACTGGGAGACCCTCTCATAATGACCACTCTTCGATATCAGGTTATGCTGAATGATCTTGCAGTATACCCATGGATCTGAACGCAGATAACTCGCTTTCATCTCCCAGCGATCAGGTCTGATGAGCTGACCATCGATCTCAGCCCTCATCTGTAAAGAAAAGAACTGGGGCTCTCCAGGAGCACAGAACACCAAGGGGCCAGCATAGGAAATGCCCAACAAGTCGACCAGCTGCCGATAATCGAATGAGACATCAACCCCCTTGACAAAGCTGGTGATCCGAAGCTCACCACCTCTCTCAACATCGTTGTAATCCCCCACCACTTGGAGATTATAGTATAACTGGCGTACCAAGTCAGGACGGGTATAGGCATCATAGGTGATGACAGGAAGCCATCCCATATCACCAAAGGCCCCCTCCACATTGAACAGGCTAAGCTAGCCAAGTCCACTTTGCGGCCTCCCTCTACCTTATTGCGAGCATAGTGGGCATACTGCGTCTCGGCTTCATTGGAACGGAAGCAAAGACGGTCGCGAACCCTGGGTACCTTGGTACGAGCGATAGTATCTACAAATAAGAAAGAAAAACAAATAATGGCTTAGTAGAGAGGAAAAACCAGAAATTTCGACATAATAACGACGTAAATTGGTCAAAAGCCTCACTTTCATCCATACACGTGGGTAGGAGGACTTACATAGATCCTAAACTACCCTGCGAGACTCATACAGTCGGAAATTTCAACTAATGAGATTGAATTTGAAGAAATTTCAAGAAATTCAAAATTTCGACAAAATTAGGGCAAAAAGAGTAAATTTCGAGTTTCTCGATAACCAACCGATAAAACTCAAATATTTTTGAGGGATTTCATTCCTCGGGTCACCAACAACAAAAGCCGCCAATAAAAATCGAATTTTTACGGTTGGAAAAAGTTTAATTTTAAAAATACGAGATAAACGAGAAAAAACCTGGGTAAAGAAACCTAAAAACATGAAAAGGTAGAAGACATACCTGAAGCGGAGGTGTAAATGACGAAACAAGGAGTGCAAACCACCAACGGTCCGGAGTCGTCACTGTAGCAACTCAAAGGGACGAGACGAGTCGAAGCGGAGAAGAAAGAATGGGAAATGGACTTGAATCGGAACTTAAAAATCTGATTTTTAGTCTGGGGGTCAAAAAATTCGATTAAAACAATCGACCCACCCATCGACCCCCGCATCGACCCTCGGCTCTCAGTGATCTGACAGAGAACCAGGGGTCGCACCCTGGGTTGGACATCCATCGACCCCCCCATCGACCCTCGGCTCTCGGGAGGAATGGGTGATTTCTCAGGGTCACAGACTGAGGGTCGGACATCCATCGACCCCCACCATCGACCCTGTAGTGAAAATACAGCATTTTCGACAGAATGATCTGAAAATTTTGAAATTTGCAATTGTTAGTGGTTTTAAAATATGAAAATGAAGTATTTAATGATTGTCTCTCGTGTTCAATGATTTCAGGCAATCCCACTATCAGATTAATTAATGGTGGGATGCAGAGTAACCAGACAGAGTCGTAACTCTATTCCACCACCACCACCTGTGGGGGAAGATAACCAGAGACAACCAGAAACACAGGGAAACACGAACACGGCACCGTCCGTCATAAATGGGCAGACAAATCCTACAAATCTGCCAGCTCCACCTACAGACTTGGCCACAGTTGTAATGAACTTGACCCAACAGCTGCAGCAAATGCAACAGGCACAAGCTACTATACAAGCTGCCATAGGCATAACTCTTCCAGCTGCACAAACACCTCCAATGCCAGCTGAACAAGCAAGCACAGCACCAGGGGGGAGTAACACAGTACCCCACGCACCTCAGACTCCTATCATGCAGGCTCAAGTACAAAATCCTGAGATAGCTCAAGGTGGATATCAATACCAACCACCTATGTATGGAGCGTATATCCCGCAGCCACTAGACCACTCCAGACTGGTGGAGCGTTTTCTGAAACTGAAGCCCAGAGAATTTAATGGCAAGCCAGCAGATCCTTTATGGCCTGCACACTGGGTTGACGAAATGGAAAGAAAATTTATGATGATGAGATTAAACAAAGAAGAAAAAGTGTTGTGTGCCACCTTTATGCTGAAAGGAGATGCACACCATTGGTGGAGGTCTACTAGGACGTATTTACTTACAAAGCACACCCAACTGACTTGGGATATTTATAAAGAGGCATTCTTTGAAAAGTACATTCCGAGAAAATTCAGAGATTCTATGGAAAGTGAGTTCTTGAGTTTATATCAGGGGTAGATGACCGTGGATGTGTATCAACAGCGTTATGAAGAGTTGTTCTTCTTTGCACCCACCAGTATGCAAGAGGAAAACACACGGACACGAAGGTTCGTCATGGGACTTAGGGGAAGCATCCGCGAGCACGTTCTGGGACATGAAAAGAAAACCTATAATGAAGCGGCACAAATTGCTCGAGTTATAGAATCGAGCCAGAAGGAGAGTTATTTCATGCAAAACAGAGGTATAAAAAGGCCAGTTGGAAATTCTTATAATGGAGGGAATAACAAGACATTCAAACCCTTCCATGCTCAAGGCTTTACCCCTGCAACCAAGACTACTCCTGTAGTTCAACAGCAACACAAGCCAATTACTGAAGGGATAAAATGTTTTAACTGCAACCAAGTGGGATATATAGCAAGGGAATGTCCTAAGCCCAAGAAGCAGCTACATCAAGGATGAGTTTACGCGGTTACATCGAAGGATGCTGCCGCATTGCCTGATGTGGTCACAAGTATCATATCTATTAATGGCATTCCCGCTAGAGTACTCATTGATTCAGGAGCTACTCATTCCTTTATATCTGTGACATTTGGAAAGAAGTTAAATCTACCCCTTAAATCGTTAGACTACAAACTACTTGTACGATCACCTATGGGATTAGAAGTGGAGTTAAAAAAAGGTTATGGACCATGTCCAGTTCTTATTGATGAAAAGACCTTGGATGCAACTTTGATCCAACTTGAGATGGCAAACTTTGACGTCATCTTGGGAATGGACTGGTTAGTTCGGCATTCTGCAAACCTATTGTGGGCCAAAAAGAAGCTGACATTTAAAGACAAGGAAGGAGTAGAGTTTTTTCGGGAACCAAACTTCCCCGTAAACGAAAGCTCATACTCTCGGCGCTAAAGGCTAAGAAGTGCCTTGAGAAAGGAGCAGTCGGGTATTTAGTATCTGTGGTCGACCTTACCAAGGAAGCACCACAAATGAAAGATATTGATGTCGAGCGGGACTATCCAGACGTATTGTCACACCCCAAATTCTGCTCCAACCAGAATGGTGTGATGAACCGTCAATAAACCAACTGTTCAACTAGGATCTCAAAATAGGCTATCCCACATATGATAAACCAAAACACATTCCACATTAATCAGAGGTAATAAAGTAAATAGCAGAAGTCTTATAGTAAATGAACTGAGAATCTAACTGTGATAACCATAAATAAATATCAAATTATTGATAAATCAACTGAGACATAATTAAATAAATACCAATTACATGTCTTTAATAAAATTAAACAAAATCTAATCGAATACGCATGAGTTGCACTCGCATGAAGGATCATGCATATCTACTAAGTCTTCAGCTTCCATTGTCGCCACATGCCCGTACACAGGAGCATTCATATAATCTTCAATGGTCGTACCTGCATCATCAACTAAAAGTATTCGAATTCGAAAGGGTGAGCACACATCACGGCTCAGTGAGCAAACAAAACAATGCAACAATACATATGCATGCAATCAATTCATATCTTTGGTCTGGTTTAAAGTTTGCAATGTGCTATAGAAAGGATAGGTGGCCGCTGCACCTCTATACACGAGTGTGTTGAAACGCCCAATGAAAACGGCACTGTCGCCCCACATGCACCCACCATGGACAATATACACCCCATGAAAACGGCATGGCTGCACCGGTTGCCCATACCAACACGTAAGTCCCTATTGGCGAGGGCTTGCAAACTGGGCTCGCAACTAACCAACCCTAATGTCAAACAATGTATCCAAGGCCTCACCCCAGCATCCTTCAATACATCCATAGAGATAGAGCTAGGGTCTGGTGACCAGGTTGAACCACAATGCCACGTCCCCCCCTGATGCCCTACGACATATTAGTTTCGCTAAGGTCATGGTGATTCGACGATGTTAGTGGACAAGACTTGAGTAGAGATAGTGCTAGAGTCTGGTGACCAGGCTGAACCACAATGTCACGTCCTCCCCCTGATGCTCCACTCGCATCAAGCACACTAACACTTGCTTAGTGGACATGACTTGAATAAACCATGGCACAATATACCCCGATGAGAACGGCATCGAAGTACCGGTTGATACCATCCCTACCCGCACCATGTACACCAGCCAAACACAAACATTCACATGCATATTCTTACCATCATCAACATCATCATGTTATAATCAATAAATTTAAATATGCATGAACAGTAATAATAGAAATATTGGATGACATGTTGAATGCACATTTCAGGCACACACGCATATCACAATCATGGTATTGGACTCAAGAAATAAAAACAGTTTGTCATTAACCAATTAGTTTAGGTCTTGTTCCCTCACCTTAGCTTGTTAATAGATCCTCTTCCAAGCTTTAGAATCACCTTTATAATGTTATTATATTGCTAGAAGACCTAACAAAGTCGATAGAATTTAATTAAAATTAATTTTGAATTTAAAAACCATGCTGTTAACTGAGAGTCGGAGGTAGGGTCGGAGTCATGATCGACCCTGGGTGCGACCCTCCCCAAATCTGGACTTCCAGAACCCTGAGGGTCGATACTCAGGTCACATAGGGTCGGATGGTCATCGACCCTCTGTGCGATCCTCGGTGGGTTTTGGTAAATTTTTCTCCTTTTAGTCCATTCTTCATGTTTAGGGTCCTATGGCTTGCTCCTACAGTCCATTCAACATACATTCCATGGTCTAGAACCATGAATCATCCACCTATATAGCTTTTATGTATTCTCCCATGGTTTTCCATGGAAACCTAACCATGGGTTGATGGTTTGGGTTTCTCCGAGATCACACTCTCTTCATTATCTAACCTAAGGTCTGTAGAAACTCATGGAGATAGTATCCATACCTGAGAAGTATGCTTCTTCCTTTGAATTCCTTCTCCTTGGTCTTCTTCTCCACTTTCCTTCTCTTCTCCTTTTTTTCCTTCTCTTCCTTCTCTTCTCTTTCTCTCAATCCAATTAGGGTTGTAAAAGGAGTGAAAGAGGCTTAGGGACGTCCTATTTATAGAGTAAAACCTCCCAAAATAAGTCCCATTGAGTTTAGGAAAGGTTCCAATTGAAATTAGGAAGGTTTCCTAATTTTTGATTCGTACTATTTTTCCCGAATACTGAGGGTCGATGGGAGGGTCGATGGGAGGGTCGGAGAGCTCATAGACCCCCTGCGACCCATGGTTGAGGGTCGTTAGTGAGGGTCGATGAGAGGGTTGGACTTGTTTGTTAAGACATGCGACCCTACCCTCATTTTGACTGTTTTTGGGTAAATTTTCATATTGGGTCTTGGGTTTCTTCACACACTTGGTCCACTTGGCTCGACCATGATATGTAGACGGTTCACGACACGAAATGTAAAGTTAGACCGGGTTCATGGCGTGCGGGTCTTACAACTCCACCACCCTTAAAATAAATTTTGTCCTCAAAATTTGAATTTACTTCAGAGTCAATAGGTGGGAATTCTATTTCCACATTGCATCTTCTTTCTCCTATGCACTCTTCTCCACGTCTTGTCTTTGCCAGGTTACCTTCATATAATAATTATCCCGACATTGAAAACATTGTACCTTCCCACTAGTGCACTAGGCTGGTACCACTTTAATAGTTAAACATTCTATCTAATTCAATGATTCCGTGGTCAATACCTTTGATATGGATCTCCAATGTACTTCTTCAATAGAGACACACGAAATACATCATGCACACTAGACATGGATAGCGGTAACGCTAATTGATATGCAATTTTTCTACGTCTCTCCAAAGTTTATAAGATCTAACGCATATATAGAATACAACTTTCTCTTCTTGTCTAATCGTTTTAAACTACGCATAAGTGATTTCTTAAAAAAATACTTTGTCACTTATGGCGAACTCAAGGTCTTGGTGTCTATTTTGACAATCCTGAGCTATCCTGCCCCTTTTCTTTGATCTTGTCTGCCACTCGATAGTTTTCTACATTAGACTTAGGTTTCCAAAATTCTTCATTCACCAACTTTATTCCAAAATAAAGGAATTTGATATTTCTACCGTACCATGCTTCATAGGTAACATTTACATGGTAGCTTAGTAGCAACTTCAATTCACGGTAACTTCTCAATTCAAGTTCCTTGAAATCAATTTTACAAGCTTGGAGCATATCTCTTAGGATCTGTATAGTCCACTCCGATTGTCCGTCGGCTTAAGGTAAACTGCGGTACTAAACTTCAACTTTGTCCCCATTATTTTCTATAGATCCTCCCAAAACTTTGAGATAAGGCATAAGCCTCTGACCGACACAAAGCTCTCATGCATACCATTCAATCTGGCAATACTATCCACATATAGCTTAGTTAGCCACTCCAAAGCATACCGAGGTCGTATAGCAATGGACTAGCTATCTTCCTAAGGCGATCAACAATCACCCAACCATGTCAACCGATTTAGGAGTCAGTGGAAAATTATTGACATAGTTCACGATACTGCAATTCCATTCCGAAAACAAAAGTCAGGGTTTGGTTTTCTTTTTTTCTTTTTTTTTAAGTCTGTTTACACCGTTCCTATATACAGACCTAACAAAATTACTACTTCTACTTCATCCATCAATTCAAAGATGATCTTTAATGCCACAAGCGCAACCGATGAACCAAAGTTCATCCATAAATTCTCGCTTAATTGGATCATCAAGAGTTTCTATTATATGTTACTCTCCTTCCAAATCTGAATCTATTGCTGTGAAACATAAGGTATCATTTATACTGGGTCCTTCCTTGGACTTCATAATTCCCATCAGCGATCGTATAAGCAGTTTGTAATCTATAGATTTAAGGGGTATATTTGGTTTCTTTCCAAAAGACACAAATATAAAAGGATAAGTAACTCCATAATCAAAGAGCACTCTGGCAGGAATGCCCTTACTAGGTACAATACCTGTGATTTGTTTTAATTTAGTCTACATGCTCATGCAATGTAACATAAAATGACAGGTTCAGGTCATACCTGTGACCACATCAAACGATGCGGTAGCATCCTTGGCTGAAACAGCGTAAACTCTTCCTTGTTGTAGTTGTTTTCTGGGCTTAGTACACTCTCTTGAGACATGCCCTACTTGGTTGCAGTTAAAACACCTGATCCCCTCACCATTTTGCTCTGGTTGCTGTGGGGTTGCTGAAATGGTTTTGGTTGCAGCATTGAAGCCCTGGGTACGGAAGGGTTGGAATACCTTGGTGTTGCCTCCGTTGTAAAAATTTTCATTTGGCCTTTTTATTCCCCTATTTTGAGTAAAATAGCTCTCTTTCTGGCTTGAATCTATCATTCGAGAAATTTGTACAGCTTCATTGTAGATTTTCTTCTGCAGTCCCAAAACATGTTTGCGTATGCTTCCCCTTAGTCCCATGACGAACCTTCAGGTTTTCGTATCCTCCTCTTGCATACTGACTGGTGCAAAGAAAAATAGTTCCTCATAACGCTGTTGATATGTGTCGACAGTCATCTGCCCCTGATATAAACTCAGGAACTCTCTCTCCATAGAATCTTTGAAACTTCTAGGAAGTATTTCTCAAAGAATGCCTCTTTGTATATATCCCAGGTCAAGTGAGCGTGTTTGGTTAATAAATATGTCCTGGTAGACATCCACCAATGGTGTGCATCGCTCTTGAGCATAAATGTGGTACACAACACTTTCTCCTCCTCATTTACGGTCATCATCATAAAATTTCATTCCATTTCGTCAATCCAGTGTGCTGGCCATAAAGGATATGCTGTCTTACTATCGAATTCTTTGGGCTTCATCTTAAGAAAATGTCCGACCAGTCTGGAGCGGTCCAGCTGATACGGAGCATAGGCCCCATACATAGGTGGTTGGTACTGATATCCACCTTGAGCTATCACAGGGTTTTGCACTGGAGCTTGCATGACTGGTGTTTGAGGTGCATGGGGTACTGCATTATTTCCCCCTGGTATTGTGATTGCCTGTCTTACTCGCATCTGTGTCGTATGTGCAGCTAGAAAAACCACGCCTATGGCAGCTTGCATATTAGTTTTCACCTATTGTATTTGTTGCAGTTGTTGTGCCAAGCTCATTACAACTGTAACTAAATCTATAGGTGGGGCTGGCAAGTTTGTAGGATTTGCCTGACCATTAGCTCCTGGCGGTGCCACGTTTGGATTCTCTGGTACTTCAGGAATTTCATGACTGGTTTCATCTAACGGTGGTGGTGGTGGGATTTGGTTATGTCCTCGTCTGTTCCCTCTTCGCCCAGCCATTTCCTATTCTGGTGGTGTAGTGTTTGAAAAGTCATAGAACAGGTAAGGCAATCATTATATACTTCACTCTCATATTTGGATACACTAACCAATGGTATTTTCAAAATTTTCAGATCATTCAGTGAAAAATACTATCTTTTCTATGCAGGGTCGATGGTGGGGGTCGATGGGTATCCGACCCTCAGTATCCGACCCTGGGAAATCATCCATTTTTTTTCCCGAGTATATAATGCCATTGGTCAAGGCACTACAAGAGTAAATCTTGAGAAGCTTTCATACATCAGTAAATCAGGTATAAATCAGGAGAAAGATTTCGTACATCAATAAATCAGGTATAAATCAGAAGATGTACGTTCAATACAATTAAACATTTAACTATTCATTAAGTTCATATCTCTGATCATGTTGTCGATCATGAGAATGGTTCAGATTGGTATAATCAGGACTAATACTAAAGAAACAATATCTATAACTCCACTTGACAGGTTAAATCAAGAAGGTATTCTGTCAAGGTCTGAGAAATTAAAATCTGGTATGTGCATCCTCTATAATCATAAGAGTGAATCAATAATGCACTGCATCTTATATAAACCTATCTAGATATATGGCCATAATAGATTTGATCCTTTGCTGAAAATGTCCGAGGTATCATCTTCAGAAGACATTCTTCAACCCTTGTCGGATCATTCTGTCATGATGCAACTATCCCATACATCGGTGGCTGATAAGGTTAACCACCTTGAGACACTTCTTGTTCTGCACCAAACTTCTGCACTGGGGTGTGCATTACTGGGACTTGCTGTGTGGTAGGCACTGTGTTATAGCTAACAGGTGTTGGGTAATGATGCTACCAATTGGTACCATACTTGGTTTGACCCGGAGGTGTTGATGTAGCATCAGCAACTTGGGTAGTGATTTACATAGCAACTTCCATAGTCGGTCTCATCTGTTGTTGCTCTTGTATTTTATTGGGTCAAGTTTATGACAACCGTGACCAAGGTAATTGGTAGTCCAGGTGGTTGGCTGGAGTGGCCTGGTTGTTCATTTCTTCTTATTTGCTCTAATCTGATTACCAACTCAGATGAGTTTTCATTACCCGTTCTCGACCCAGATAGTGGTGGGGTCAAGTTGTAACCTCATCTTAATGCTCAGCGGGTAATGGATCAGCATGTAGTGGATTTCACTCTGAGTCTCCTTGTCACCCAGGAGTATAGCTTTATCTTCTTTATAGTTGCTCTTATTCTTAATGTGTGGCCATTATTCTCCTATCTCTATTGGATTCAGTCCGAGATCTTTCCCTTTAACTCTACAGGGATTTAGGCGTTACTAGCCATTTTTCTTCTTTCTCTGTTATACATCTAGTTTCACATCTTGTAAGTACCTAACTCGGTATTCCAACTTTTCTGTTGTACAGATGCTTCCTTCTTGCTATTACTATCACTTGTATACTTAGATAACTACCCAACTTATAGATAATACCCGATACTATTTGTGTATTAGGATAATTTTGTCTTCTCTTTCTGTTTGAGTGTATAAATATGGTTCCACCTTTTATATGTACATTATTGTCTTGTTTAAGTTTTGTCTCAACCAACACAGGTGCTTATGGTTTATTTTTATTAAATATTTTAATTTATCCTAACTCAGTTCATGGACTCCAGTGGTAGTATTCTGGTTTAATGGGTAAGGCCTACGAGAGCTCTGATACCAAGTTGTCACACCTCAAATTCTGCTCTAACCAGAATGCTGTGATGAACCGTCAATAAACCAATGGTTCAACCAGGATCTCAAAATAGCCTATCCTACATATGATAAACCAAAACACATTCCACATTAATCAGAGGTAATAAAGTAAATAGCGAAAGTCTTATAGTAAATGAACTAAGAATCTAACTGTGATAACCATAAATAAATATCAAATTATTGATAAATTAACTGAGACATAATTAAATAAATACCAATTACATGTCTTTAATAAAATTAAACAAAATCTAATCGAATACGCATGAGTTGCACTAGCATGAAGGATCATGCATATCCACTAAGTCTTTAGCTTCCATTGTCGCCACATGCCCGTACACAGGAGCGTTCATATAATCTTCAACGGTGGTACCTGCATCATCAACTAAAAGTATTCGAATTCGAAAGGGTGAGCACAGATCACGGCTTAGTGACCAAACAAAACAATGCAACAATACATATGCATGTAATCAATTCATATCTTTGGTCTGGTTTAAAGTTTGCAATGTGCTATAGAAAGGATAGGTGGCCGCCGCACCTCTATACACGAGTGTGTGGAAACGCCCAATGAAAATGGCACTGTCGCCCCACATGCACCCACCATGGACAATATACACCCCATGAAAATGGCATGGCTGCACCAGTTGCCCATACCAACACGTAAGCCCCTGTTGGCGAGGGCTTGCAAACTGGGCTCGCAACTAACCAACCCTAATGTCAAACAATGTATCCAAGGCCTCACCCCAGCATCCCTCAATACATCCATAGAGATAGAGCTAGGGTCTGGTGACTAGGCTGAACCACAATGCCACGTCCCCCCTGATGCCCTACGACATATTAGTTCCGCTAAGGTAATGGCGATCCGACGATGTTAGTGGACAAGACTTGAGTAGCGATAGAGCTAGAGTCTGGTGACCAGGCTGAACCACAATGTCACGTCCTCCCCCTGATGCTCCACTCACATCAAGCACACTAACACTTGCTGAGTGGATATGACTTGAATAGACCATGGCACAATGTACCCCGATTAGAACGGCATCGAAGTACCGGTTGATACCATCCCTACCCGCACCATGTACACCAGCCAAACACAAACATTCACATGTCTATTCCTACCATCATCAACATCATCATGTTATAATCAATAAATTTAAATATGCATGAACAGTAATAATAAAAATATTGGATGACATGTTGAATGCACATTTCAAGCACACAGGCATATCACAATCATGGTATTGGACTCAAGAAATAAAAATAGTTTGTTATTAACCAATTAGTTTAGGTCTTGTTCCCTCACCTTAGCTTGTTAATAGATCCTCTTCCAAGCTCTAGAATCACCTTTATAATGTTATTATATTACTAGAAGACCTAACAAAGTCGATAAAATTTAATTAAAATTAATTCCAAATTTAAAAACCATGCTGTTAACTGAGGGTCGGAGATAGGGTCGGAGTCATGATCGACCCTGGGTGCGACCCAACACAAATCTGGACTTCCAGAACCCTGAGGGTCAATACTCAGGTCACATAGGGTCGGATGGTCATCGACCCTCAGTGCGACCCTCGGTGGGTTTTGGTCAATTTTTCTCCTTTTAGTCCATTCTTCGTGTTTGGGGTCCTATGGCTTGCTCCTACAGTCCATTCAACATACATTCCATGGTCTAGAACCATGAATCATCCACCTATATAGCTTTTATGTATTCTCCCATGGTTTTCCATGGAAACCTAACCATGGGTTGATGGTTTGGGTTTTTCTGAGATCACACTCTCTTCATTATCTAACCTAAGGTCTATAGAAACTCATGGAGATAGTATCCATACCTGGGAAGTATGCTTCTTCCTCTGAATTCCTTCTCCTTGGTTTTCTTCTCCACTTTCCTTCTCTTCTCCTTCTCTTCCTTCTCTTTCTTCTCTTCTCTTTATCTCATTCCAATTAGGGTTGTAAAAGGAGTGAAAGAGGCTTAGGGACGTCCTATTTATAGAGTAAAACCTCCCAAAATAAGTCTCATTGAGTTTAGGAAAGGTTCCATTTTAAATTCGGAAGGTTTCCTAATTTTTGGTTCGTGTTGTTTTTCCCGAATACTGAGGGTCGATGGGAGGGTCGATGGGAGGGTCGATGGGAGGGTCGGACAGTTCATAGACCCCCTACGACCCATGGTTGAGGGTCGATAGTGAGGGTCGATGAGAGGGTCAGACCTGTTTGTTAAGACATGCGACCCTACCCTAATTTTGAGTGTTTTTCGGTAAATTTTCATATTGGATCTTGGGTTTCTTCACACACTTGGTCCACTTGGCTCAACCATGATATGTAGACGGTTCACGACACGAAATGTAAAGTTAGACCGGGTTCATGGCGTGCAGGTCTTATACGTATTTCCTGAAGAATTACTAGGATTACCACCCGACCGAGCTACAGAGTTTGTTATAGATCTTATACCTAGATCTGCACCAGTATCGAAGGCACCTTATTGAATGGCTCCTACTGAACTGAAGGAATTGAAAGTACAACTACAAGAGCTGCTGGACAAGGGTTACATTCGCCCTAGCATATCACCATGGGGAGCGCTAGTATTATTTGTGAAGAAGAAGGATGGTAGCGTTTGCTTATGTATAGACTACCGAGAACTGAATAAACTGACAATCAAGAATCGGTATCCATTGCCTCGGATCGATGACCTGTTCGATCAGTTGCAAGGTGCCAATGTATTCTCAAAGATTGATATTCGGTCAGGCTACCATCAGTTGAAGATTAAAGATGGTGATATTCCCAAGACAGCATTCAGGACCAGATATGGACATTATGAATTTTTGGTCATGTCTTTTGGATTGACAAATGCACCAGCAACCTTTATGGAACTTATGAACCAGGTTTTCCATGACATGTTGGATACGTCGATTATTGTATTCATTGATGATATATTAGTCTACTCCAAAGTAGAGGAAACTCATGTTAAGAATCTAAACACCACGCTGCAGTGACTACGGAAGGAAAAGCTCTACCCCAAATTTACAAAGTGTGAGTTTTGGCTAAAGGAAGTCGCATTTCTAGGCCATGTAATATCCGCTGAAGGAATTAAAGTGGATCCCAGCAAGATCGAGGCTATTGTAAAGTGGGAAGCACCGAAGTGCGTTGCAGAAATTAGAAGTTTTTTGGGTCTAGCTGGGTATTATCGACGATTTGTGGAAGACTATTCCCAAATTTTCGTACCTCTTACCAGTTTGACTAAGAAGGGTGAGAAGTTTGTTTGGACGGATAAATGTGAGAAGAGTTTCCAAACCCTGAAGGCTAGATTGATATCAGCTCCAATCTTGACCATCTCGATTTCAAGATAACCATTTATCTTGTACACGGATGCGTCAGGACTGGGATTAGGATGTGTACTTATGCAAGGAGAACAAGTAATTGCTTATGCCTCAAGACAACTGATGATACATGAGAAGAACTATCCTACACATGATTTGGAACTAGCGGCTGTAGTACATGCTGTCAAAATATGGAGACATTATCTGTACGGGGAGAAGTTTCAGATTAAATCAGACCATAAAAGTCTTACTTATCTATTTAATCAGAAGGAGCTGAATATGAGACAAAGAAGATGGCTAGAACAATTGAAAGACTATGATTGTGATATCCAGTATCATCCGGGGAAAGCTAATGTAGTAGTCGATGCGTTGACTAAGAAGGCAATGATAACATCTCAGGGAGAGGTTAGCACAACCGCCGCAATGTGTACTACCAGAAAGGTATTCAAGCACGGTAATGAGTAGTTTGTGATAAATGCACCAGATGGATCAGCCAACCAAGGGTTTATTCATCGGTTTTCAAATATGTTCGCCGCATTGAAGATTATACCAGATATAGTTGATGAAGTGAAGACAGCTATCAAATCAAACCCTTACCTAAGAATGGTACAAGAGGACATCCAAAAAGGTAGAACTAACCCTGAGTTCACCTTGGACGAAGAAAAGGTACTGAAGTACAAAGGAAGAATATGTGTACCCGAAACAGAAAGCTTGGACATTAGACACCGATTGATGAAAGAAGCCCATACCACCATCTATTTGATACATCCTGGAAGTACAAAAATGTATCATGATCTAAAGAAATTATATTGGTGGAGAGGAATGAAAGCAGATGTAGCTAAGTTCGTGTCTCAATGCCTTAATTGTTAGAAAGTAAAGGCTGAATGACAAAGACCGACAGGACTGTTACAGTCGTTACTGGAACCAGCATGGAAATGAAACTGCATCACTATGGACTTCATCATAGGATTACCATTGACTCCTCGAGTAGTTGACACAGTTTGGGTAATTGTAGACCGCCTGACAAAAACAGCTCACTTTATACCTATACGACCTCAGTATACACTAGAGAGGTTAGCTAAGCTGTATGTGGATAACATTGTGCGATTACACGGTGTACCTGAAAGCATTGTGTCCGATAGAGATCCATGATTTACTTCAATGTTTTGGGAAGGATCGCAAAAGGCTATGGGTACAACATTGAAGTTTAGTACTGCATTCCACCCACAGAAAAATGGACAGTCAGAGCGTACAATTCAGATTCTAGAAGATATGCTTCGAGCATGTGTAATTGATTTTAAAGGATCATGGGATGAAAAGTTACCACTGATTGAGTTCGCTTATAATAATAGCTATCAGGCTACTATACAGATGTCACCCTATGAAGCACTGTATGGCAGAAAGTGTCGAACTCCTTTGTTTTGGAATAAAGTTGGGGAACGTAGTATTGTTTTGGACCGGAATTTGTTGAAGAGACTTGTCAAGTGGTCGACATTATCAAAGAAAGAGTGAAAATAGCTCAGAATCGTCAGAAGCAATATGCCGATACCCGACGCCGAGACCTTGAGTTCGTCGTGGGTGATAAAGTATTCTTAAAAGTATCACCTATGCGAGGATTGAAATGGTTCGGATAGAAAGGAAAACTAAGTCCAAGATATGTCGGGCCATATGAGATTCTAGCTAAGCGTGGGAAAGTGGCTTACCAGTTAGCACTACCACCATCTATGTCAAGTATGCTTGACGTATTTTACATTTCCTTATTGAAGAAGTATGTCAAGGATCCGACACACGTTTTGACAATAGACTTACCTGATTTAACTAAAGATTTGACATTTGAAGTAGCACCAACTGAAATCACGAGTCGGAAGGTTCAACGACTACGCAACCGTGATATCTACTATGTTAAGGTCACCTGGAGAAGTAGAGATATGGAAGAAATCACATGGGAAGAAGAGAATGCTATGCGAAAGAAATATCCTCAATTATTTGACTCGAAAGGTATGTACAATTTTGAGGATGAAATTTTTATAAGTAGGGGGAGTTGTAAGACCCGTATCGAACTAACCCGGTCTTACCACCATGAACCAGGTCTACCCATCATGGCCAAGCCAAATGGATCAAGTGCGTGAGGGAGATAACGATCCCAGGTATTAAACTGACCCAAAAACACTAAAATAAGGGGGAGGGTCGCATACCCAGCAAAGCAGGGTCGGACCCCCCCAGTATAAAAGTCAGACCCTGAGTTTTTAATCGGGGGTCGGACATTTTAGAACCAGGGGTCAACGGGATCTCTGACCCCCAGTCTGTCGATAGAAACCGTGAAGTAGGATCTTTCCAAAATTCAATGGGATTCTTTCCTAATCTCAATGGGACTTATTTGGGGAGTTTCAACTCTATAAATAGGACGTCCCTAAGCCTCTTTCACTCCTTTTAGAACCCTAATTGGATTGAGAGAAAGAGAAGAAAAGGAGAAGAGAAAGAGAAGTGAAGGAAAGTGGAGAAGAAGATTAAAGAGAAGACTTCAGAGAAACAAGCCTAATTCTCAGGTATGGATACTATCTCTATGTAATTCTACAGACCTTAAAATAGATAGTGAAGAGGGAATGATCTAGGAACCCAAATCATCCATCCATGGTTAGGTTTTCATGAAAAACCATGGGGGAGATCATAAAAACCATGTAAGTGAATAAACTATGGTTCTAAGCCATAGAACATGTATGTAATGGGTTGTAGAAGAAAGCCATAGGACCCAAACACGAAGGAATAGACTGTAGGATGAAAAATTGACTAAACCTACGGGGGGTCGCACGGGGGTCGATGGCCAATTGACCCTACCAGACCCTAACAATCGACCCCCAGTGTTCGGAAAGTCCAGAATCTTGGTGGTAGCACCTAGGGTCGATTGAACCTCTGACCCTGGCATCGACCCCCAGTTAACAGCATGCTTTTTAAGATCAGAATTAATTCTAATTAAATTCTATCGACTTGATTAGGTCTTCTAGTGATATAATATTGATATTTAGTTGATTCTTAAAGCGTGAAAGAGGACCTATGATCAAGCAAAGGTGAGGGAACAAGACCTAAACTAATTGGTTAATAATAAACTGTTTTATTCTTGAGTCCAATGCCATGATTGATTCTATGCGTGTATGCTTGTTATGTGCATTTAACATGTCATCCAATATTTCTATTATTACTGTTCATGCATATTTAAATTATTATTCATAACGTGATGATGATGATGATAGGAATAGGCATGTGGATGTATGTGTGTGGTTGGTGTGCTTGATGCGAGCGAGTATCAGGGGGGTGTCATAGGTCGGGCCTCAGCACTCTAGCTCTACCTCTAACTCAAGTCTTGTCCACTGACATCGTCGTATCGCCATTACCTTAGCAGAACTATTACGTCGTAGGGTATGAGGGGAGGTGATCTCGGACCGTGTAGTCTCTGACTCTGTCGGGGGGCCTTAGCCCTATCTCTATGGATGTATTGAGGGATTCTGGGGTGAGGCCTTGGATACACTGATCAGCATTAGGATTGGTTAGTTGCAAGCCCAGTTTGCGAGCTCTCGCCAGCAGGGGCTTACATGTTGGTATGGGCAACGGGTGCAGCAATAAACGTAACCTTTGCATGTACATTGTCCATGGTGGGTGCATGTGGGACGACAATAAACGTTACCTTTGGGCGGCTTCACACACTCGTGTATAGAGGTGCGACGTCAATAAACATAACCTTTGGCCACCTATCCTTTCTATAGCACTTTGCAAACTTATTTACCAGACCAAAGATATGAATTGAATGCATGCATATGTTTGTTGCATTGTTTTGTTTGCTCACTAAGCCATGATGTGTGCTCACACTCTCGACGTCGAATATTTTTAGTTGATGATGCAGGTACTACGGTCAAAGATTATATGAGTGCTCCGGTGTACGCGCGTGTTGCTGCAATGGAAGCCGAAGACTTAGTGGATACGCATGACCCCTCATGCGAGTGCAATTCATGCGTATTCTATTAGAATTTTATTTGAATTTATAAGGGGATGTAATTGATATTCTATTTATTTATGTCTCAGTTGATACAATAATAACTTAATTTTTTAATTATGATTATTACAGTTAGATTTCTTATTTCATTTTCTATAAGACTTCCGCTATTGTGTATTTATTCTGATTTGGTTGTGGATGTGCATGGTTTTATTTTTAATGGACATAGCCTATTAGAGATCCTGGTTGAACCGTTGGTTTATTAGCGGTTCATCACACTGTTCTGAATGGTGCAGAATTGGGGTGTGACAAATACCCTTTGCCTAGGATCAATGATCTGTTCGATCAGTTGCAAGGTGCAAAGGTTTTCTCAAAAATTGATCATAGATCGGGGTATCACCAACTAAAGTTCAAGGCAGAAGATATCCCAAAGACTACTTTCAGGACAAGGTATGGGCATAATGAGTTCCTTGTAATGTCATTTGGATTAACCAACGCCCCAGCGTCATTCATGGAACTGATGAATCGAGTGTTTCATGACATGTTGGACACTTCGGTCATCGTATTCATTGATGACATCTTGCTCTACTCAAAGATATGGATACTCATGCAACACACTTGAGAGCAGCTCTACAACAGCTAAAAAGGGAGAACCTCTACGCTAAGTTCAAGAAGTGTGAATTTTGGCTGAAGGAAGTGGCCTTCTTAGATCACATAGTATCTACAGACGGTATCAAGGTAGATCGAAGCAAGATTGCTGCTATAGTGGGATGGGAAGCACCAAAATTAGTTGCAGAGATTCGTAGCTTCCTTGGATTGGCTGGTTATTATAGAAGATTCGTGGAAGACTACTCAAGAATCACCGTTCCACTCACCAGACTAACCAATAAAGGAGAAAAGTCTATATGGTCAGATGAGTGTGAGAAGTGCTTTCAGACTCTGAAGTCAAGACTAGTCTCTGCACTTATCTTGACCATCCTAGCACCAGGCTTGCCGTTTACCTTATATACGGATGCCTCAGGGTTGAGTCTTGGATGTGTGTTGATGCAAGGAGAACAAGTGATTGCCTACGCATCATGTCACACCCCAATTCAGGACTAACAAGAATGGTGTGATGAACCGTCAATAAAACAACGGTTCAATTAGGATCTCGTATAGGCTATGCCGACCATGTTAAACCAAAACACATTCCACATTAATCAGAGATAATAAAGTAAATCGTGGAAGTCTTATTAATAATGAACTAAGGTCTAATCATGATAAATAATTAATATTCCAGTTATCTCCAATAAACCAAAACATAATTTAATACATATAACAAATATCCAAATACGAAAGTTAAACACTAAGCGCATCCATAGTTGAAATGCTCGCTTAACGAATCATAATAGTCCTCCACAGCTTGCTCATCTATAGCCGCCACTTGTTCATATATTGGCGTGTCGACATAATCTTCAATCGTAATACCGGCAACATCAGAAACTAAAAAGAATTGGATGTGCGAGGGTCAGCTCTCCAACTTGAGCTCAGTGAGTAAACAAAACAATGCAACAAACATATGCATGCATTCAATTCATATCTTTGGTCTGGTTTTTAAGTTTACAATGTGCTACAGAAAGGATTGGAGGCCCCCGTACCTTTATACCTGAGTGTGTGAATCCACCCAATGGATCAAACACCATTTCCATCCCACATGCATCCACCATGGAGTAGAGATAGAGCTAAAGTGTTTGTATCAAACACCGCATAACACTTCCCCTGATGCCCTACCCATACCAATACGTAAGCCCCTGCTGGCGAGGGTTTGCAAACTGGGCTCATAACTAACCAATCCTAAATGTCATCTAGTGTATCGAAGGCCTCACCCTAGCATCCCTCAATACGTCTATAGAGATAGAGCTAAGGCCCCCCGGCAGAGTCAGAGACTACACGGTCTGAGACCACCTCCCCTGATGCCCTATGACGTAATAGTTCAGCTAGGGTAATGGCGATACGATGATGTCAGTGGACAAGACTTGAGTAGAGATAGAGCTAGAGTCTGGTGACCAGGATGAACCACAATATCACGTCCTCCCCTTGATGCTCCACTTGCATCAAGCACATTAACCACATACATACAATCACATGTCTATCCCAAGCATCATCCTCATCATATTGTAAATAGACAGAAATAACTATGCATGAGCAAAATATAACAATAATATTGAATGACATGTGAGATGCACAATACAAGCAAGCAATCATAGAATCATTCATGGTATTGGACACAATGAAATAAAACAGCTTGTTGATATCCAATTAGTTTAGGTCTTGTTCCCTGACCTTTGATTGATATTTGTTCATCTTCCAAGCTTTGGAAGTCTCTTTGACTCTATTGAGAACCTAAACAATTAATATATTTAAGTTAGGGTTCAAGTTTATCAAATTACAGTAGTCAAAAACCTTGTTTAGTCTCAAAATATGCTTGTTGTCATCATGTAGTCAGATGTGTGGTCGAACCTGTGGTCCCAATATATGAGACCACACAATGTGTGGTCAGACCTTGTGACCCATTTTGTGCGACCACACCATGCGACCACACCTTTCCTGGGAACTTCCCGAATAGCTGTGGTCGACCCTCTGGTCACCCTGTGGTCGACCACAGGCTACGGCCACATGATGTTTGGTCACTTTTCATCTTTAATCCGAATTCTTCTTGAGTCAATTCCTTGGCTCATCACTTGGGATCATCCTATGGTTATCATATGGCCATTATTTATAGTTTTTCATTAACCATTATCCCTAATCCATCCCTCATGGTTACCCTTGAGATTTTCTCAAAGGATCACATTGATCCTACTGGTTTGACATCCCCAATCCACAATAGAAACCTTATTCAATAGAATCTACAGACGGTATCAAGGTAGATCCAAGAAAGATTGCTGCTATAGTGGGATGGGAAGCACCAAAATTAGTTGCAGAGATTTGTAGCTTCCTTGGATTGGCTGGTTATTATAGAAGATTCATGGAAGACAACTCAAGAATCACCGCTCCACTCACCAGACTAACCAATAAAGGAGAAAAGTCCATATGGACAGATGAGTGTGAGAAGTGCTTTCAGACTCTGAAGTCAAGACTAGTCTCTGCACTTATCTTGACCATCCCAGCACCAGGCTTGCTGTTTACCTTATATACGGATGCCTCAGGGTTGGGTCTTGGATGTGTGTTGATGCGAGGAGAACAGGTGATTGCCTACACATCATGTCACACCCCAATTCAGGACTAACTAGAATGGTGTGATGAACCGTCAATAAACCAACGGTTCAATTAGGATCTCGTATAGGTTATGCCAACCATGTTAAACCAAAACACATTCCACATTAATCAGAGATAATAAAGTAAATAGTAGAAATCTTATTAATAATGAACTAAGGTCTAATCATGATAAATAATTAATATTCCAGTTATCTCCAATAAACCAAAACATAATTTAATACATATAACAAATATCCAAATACGAAAGTTAAACACTAAGCGCATCCATAGTTGAAATGCTCGCTTAACGAATCATAATAGTCCTCCACAGCTTGCTCATCTATAGCTGCCACTTGTTCATATATTGGCGTGTCGACATAATCTTCAATCGTAATACCGGCAACATCAGAAACTAAAAAAAATTGCATGTGCGAGGGTCAACTCTCCAACTTGAGCTCAGTGAGTAAACAAAACAATGCAACAAACATATGCATGCATTCAATTCATATCTTTGGTTTGATTTTTAAGTTTACAATGTGCTACAGAAAGGATTGGAGGCCCCCGTACCTTTATACCTGAGTGTGTGAATCCACCCAATGGATCAGACACCATTTTCGTCCCACATGCATCCACCATGGAGTAGAGATAGAGCTAAAGTGTTTGGATCAAACACCGCATAACACATCCCCTGATGCCCTACCCATACCAATACGTAAGCCCCTGCTGGCGAGGGCTTGCAAACTGGGCTCATAACTAACCAATCCTAAATGTCATCCAGTGTATCGAAGGCCTCACCCTAGCATCCCTCAATACGTCTATAGAGATAGAGCTAAGGCCCCCCGGCAGAGTCTGAGACTACACGGTCTGAGACCACCTCCCCTGATGCCCTACGACGTAATAGTTCTGCTAGGGTAATGGCGATACGATGATGTCAGTGGAAAAGACTTGAGTAGAGATAGAGCTAGAGTCTGGTGACCAGGATGAACCATAATGTCACGTCCTCCCCTTGATGCTCCACTTGCATCAAGCACACTAACCACACACATACAATCACATGTATATCCCAAGCATCATCCTCATCATATTGTAAATAGACAGAAATAAATATGCATGAGCAAAATATAACAATAATATTGAATGACATGTGATATGCACAATACAAGCAAGCAATCATAGAATCATTCATGGTATTGGACACAATGAAATAAAACATCTTGTTGATATCCAATTAGTTTAGGTCTTGTTCCCTGACCTTTGATTAATATTTGTTCCTCTTCCAAGCTTTGGAAGTCCCTTTAACTCTATTGAGAACCTAAACAATTAATATATTTAAGTTAGGGTTCAAGTTTATCAAATTACAGTAGTCAAAAACCTTGTTTAGTCTCAAAATATGCTTGTTGTCATCTTGTGGTCAGATGTGTGGTGGAACCTGTGGTCGCAATATATGAGACCACACACTATGTGGTCAGACCCTGTGACCCATTTTGTGCGACCACACCATGCGACCGCACCTTTCCTGGGAACTTCCCGAATAGCTGTGGTCGACCCTCTGATCACCCTGTGGTCCACCACAGGCTACGGCCACATGATGTTTGGTCACTTTTCATCTTTAATCCGAATTCTTCTTGAGTCAATTCCTTGGCTCATCACTTGGGATCATCCTATGGTTATCATATGGCCATTATTTACAGTTTTTCATTAACCATTATCCCTAATCCATCCCTCATGGTTACCCTTGAGATTTTCTCAAAGGATCACATTGATCATACTGGTTTGACATCCCCAATCCTCAATAGAAACCTTATTCAATAGAATCTACATCTACAGAGATAAGTTCCATACCTCACTTGTTGTAGGGAGCTAGAACCTTCTCTTGTAAAACCTTTCTCTTAGCCTTCTTCTCCAAATCTCCTTCTTCTCCTTCTCTTCCTCTCTCTATTTTCCCCTTAGGTTTAGAGTTTCAATTTGGGTTCTAAAAGAGACTAAGGAACGTCCCTTATATAGAGGGAAACCTCCATATAGAGTCCCACTTTAATTAGAAAAGAGCCCCCCTCAAATTAGGAAAGTTTCCTAAACACGGAGTCAGTTCAGCATCGTGTGGTCGCACGTGAGGTCGCAGAATCCGTCGACCACATGTTGTGTGGTCTCATGTGGTTTCATGTGTGGTCTCATGTGTGGTTGACCACACGTATTGACCACACCCCTCAAAACTGCTACCACACGACCAAAATTTTTTGGTTTTAAGTTTTTGACTGGTTGCTCCACATGATCTTAAACAGTCAACCACAACAACTAAATTTGACTCGTTGCTTACCTTATCTTGTGGTTTCTTCATACAATTGGTTCACTTGAGCCGATTATGATGGGAAGACCAGTCACAACACGAGAATGTAAGAGAGTCTAAGGAACGTCCCTTATATAGAGGGACACCTCCATATAGAGTCCCACATTAATTAGGAAAGAGCCCCCCTCAAATTAGGAAAGTTTCCTAAACACAGAGTCAGTTCAGCATCGTGTGGTCGCACGTGGGGTCACAGAATCCTTCGACCACACGTCCAAAATATGTGACCACACGTTGTGTGGTCTCATGTGTGGTCTCATGTGTGGTTGACCACACGTATCAACCACACCCCTCAAAACTGCTACCACAAGACCAAAATTTTTTGGTTTGAAGTTTTTGACTGGTTGCTTCCACACGACCTTAAATAGTCAACCACACCAACTAAATTTGACTCGTTGCATACCTTATCTTGTGGTTTCTTCATACAATTGGTTCACTTGAGCCGATTATGATGGGAAGACCGATCACGATACGAGAATGTAAGGTTAGACTAGGTTCGTGGCGTGCGGGTCTTACAACTCCACCACCCTTAAAAGAAATTTTGTCCTTGAAATTTGAATTTACTTCGGAGTCAATTGGTAGGAATACTATTTCCGCATTGCATCTTCTTCTTCTCATGCAATCTTCTTCTCATCTTGGCTTCGCCAAGTTACCTTCATATAATAATTATCCCAGTTTTGGATATGTTGTACCTTCCAACCAGTGAACTAGGCTGGTATACTTCAATATTTAAATCTTCTATCTAATCCAGTGGATCAGTGGTCAATACCTTTGATATGGATCTCCAACGTACTTCTTCAATAGAGACACACGAAATACATCATGCACACTAGACATGGATAGCAGTAATGCTAGTTGATATGCAATTTTTCTACGTCTTTCCAAAATTTTTTATGAGGTCCAAAACATATATAGGATACAACTTTCCCTTCTTGTTGAATCATTTTAAACCATGCATAAGTGATATCTCCAAAAACACTTTGCCACTTATGGCGAACTCGAGGTCTTAACATCTCTTTTGCCACTCGATAGGTTTCTTCAATAGACTCAGGTTTTATAATTCCTTATTCTTCGACTTCATTCCAAAACAAAGGAATTCGACATTTCTACCATACCATGCTTCATAGGTGACATCCACATAGTAGCTTGGTAGCAAATTCAATCCACATATAGCTTAGTTAGCCGCTTCAAAGCATACCGAGGTCGTATAGCAATGGAATGAGCTATCTTCATAAGGCGATCAACAATCACCCAAACTACATCAACTGATCGGGAGTCATTGGTATACCGGTGACATAGTCCATTGTAATGCAGTTTCACTTCCAGACTGGCTCCGATAGTGGATATAGTAAGCCATGTTGGTCTTTATCTTTCAGCCTTTACTTGCTGATAATTCAGTCACTAAAACATACATCTATCCACAACTACTTCCATTCCCTTCCACAAAAATAATTTCTTCATGTTTTGGTATATTTTGTACTTCTAGGATGTACCCAATACGAAAAAGAATGGGATTTTAGCATTATCTTGTATCTATGATCAGTGTTTTTCACTTTCAGGTATGTATAATCATCTTCTATATCTCAAGACCTTTTTCACATCTGAAGTAAGTCAGGGTTAGGTTTTCCTTTCTCTAAATCTTCTTGCACCACTTTCAAATATGGATCTAATAAAATTGATGCCTTTACTTCATTCATCAAATCAGAGATGATCTTTAACGCTTGTGAACACAAACGAGGAACTATTGCTCTATAAGTTCATCTATAAGTTCACGTTCAATTTGATCATCATGAGTTTCTCTTATATGCTATTTTTCTTCCAAATCTTCTGTTGCTATGGAACACAAGGCAGCATTGGTCTTAAGTCCTTTTTCTGACTTCATATTCCCCTTTTTGCTCAAGGACTGAACTACCATATTAGCCTTGCATGGGTGACATTGAATATCACAGTCTTAGTCCTTTAGGAGTTCCAACCATCTTCATATCCTCATGTTCAACTCTTTTTGAGTGAAGAGCTAAGTAAAACTCTTGTAATCATATTTAATCCGAAATCCTTCTCCGTATAGATAATGTCTCCAAGTCTCAATTGCTTGAATCATCGTTGCTAACTATAAATCATGAGTTGAGTGATTCTTTTCATGCTCTTTCAGTTATCTTGAAACAGATGCAATTGCTTGTTTACCTTACATCAACCCGCATCCTAGACCCAATCCTAAAGCAACGGTGTATAGGGTAAAAGGTTCCCCTGGTACCGGAATGGTCAAGATGGGAGCCCATATCAGCTTTGCTTTAGAATCTAGAAACATTCTTTGTAAGACCCGTATCGAACTAACTGGTCTTACCACCTTGTACCAGGTCTACCTATCATGGTCGAGCCAAGTGGACCAAGTGCGTAAAGAAACCACAAGACCAGCTATGAAGTCTAACCCAAAAACATTCAAATATGAGGGTAGGGTCGCATGCCTAAACAGGTATGATCGACCCCACCTCAAAAGAGTCCAACCCATGAATTTTTAGTCGTGGGGTCGCATGACTAGAGAAACGTAGGGACGATGGATTCTGCGACCCTACATGCGACCCTACAATAGCAGACAGAATCCGAAAATTAGGAAACTTTCCTAATTCAAAGGGGGTCTTTCCTAAACTCTTTAGGACTTATTATGGAGGGTTTTCCTCTATAAATAGGATGCCCCTTAGCCTCTTTTACTCCTTTAGAACCCTAATTGAAAGTGAGAGAAAGAGAAAGAGAAGGAAGAGAAGAAGAGAAGGAAACTTACAGAAGAAGACTAAGGAAGCGGAGGAAGTTCAGAGAAACCTTGGAATTAAGGTATGAACCAAATTCCCTACCTGAATAAGAGAGCCTAGAATAGTTTATGAAGAACATAGGATTAGGAGAAATCCAAATCATCCATCCATGGATAGATTCCAAGAGATTCCATGGAGGAAATCATTATGGACCATGAATGGTGTATAAATTGTATTTTTGAGCCCTAGAACAATCATAGAATGGACCATGATAGTAAGCCAAAGGATCCAAACATGAAGGAATGGACTGTAGAGTAAAAGGTCGACACAGAATACATGTGGTCGCACGTAGGGTCGAATGATATCCGACCCTACGAGACCATATGATCGACCACATGCCCTCGGGAAGTCCCAGGGAGGGTGTGGTCGTACGTAGGGTCGAATGGTATCCGACCCCACCAGCGACCCTACACCCTGGGGTCATAGAAACGGCTACCCTAGGTGCTACCCCACCTGTGACCCTACGGTTTTTGTTAGTTTAAACATATTGGAATTAATTCTAATTAAAATCTATCGACTTATTAGATCTTTCCAGTGGTTTAAAAGTGAATTATAAAGCTTGAACGATGATCTACTAGCAATAAAAGGTGAGGGAACAAGACCTAAACTAATTGGCTAATAATAAACTATTTTTGTTTATTGAGTCCAATACCATGAATGATTCTATGTTTGTATGATTGTAATGTGCATATCACATGTCATCCACTATTCCTATTATTACTGTTCATGCATATTTAATTTTGTTTATTTATAACATGATGATGATGATGATGCTAGGAATAAGCATGTGAATGTATGTGTGTGGCTAGTGTACTTGATGCGAGTGGAGCATCAAGGGGAGGACGTGACACTGTGGTTCATCCTGGTCACCAGACTCTAGCTCTATCTCTACTCAAGTCTTGTCCACTAACATCGTCGTATCGCCATTACCTTAACAAAATTATTACATCGTAAAGCATCAGGGGTGGTAGTCTCGGACCATATAGTCTCTGACTTTGTCGGGGGGCCTTAGCTCTATCTCAATAAACGTATTGAGGGATGCTGAGGTGAGGCCTTGGATACACCATTTGACATTAGGATTGGTTAGTTGCGAGCCCAGTTTACAAGCCCTCGCCAGCAAGGGCTTACGTGTTGGTATGGGTAAAGCATCAGGGGAAGTGTAATACGGTGCGGTCCTAAGCACTTTAGCTCTATCTCTATTCCATGGTGGGTGCTTGTGGGGGCGGCAATGATGTTTGATCCGTTGGGCGGTTCCACACATTCATGTATAGAGGTGCGGCGGGCACCTATCCTTTCTATTGCACATTGTAAACTTATGAACCAGACCAAAGATATGAATTGAATGCATGCATATGTTTATTGTATTGTTTTGTTTGCTCACTGAGCAGTGATGTGTGCTCACCCTTTTCGACGTCAAATATTTTTAGTTGATGATGTAGGTATCACAGTGGAAGATTATATGAATGCTCCCACATATGGGCATGCGGCGACAATAGAGGCAGACGTTATGATGGAGTCACATGATTCGTCATGCGAGTGCAACTCATGCGTCTTTGATTAGATTTTTATTTGAATTATTAAGGAAATATAATTGATTATTTTATTTACTTTATGTCTTAGTCAATGAAAGATAATTGGTAATTTATTTACTTTGTCACAGCTAGACTCTCAATTCATTTAATATATAAGACTTCCACTATTATTTATTTACTCTGATTATGGTTGTGGATGTGTGTGGTTTAAGCAAATGGATACAGCCTATTTGAGATCCTAGTTGAACCATCAATTTATTGATGGTTCATCACACCATTCTAGTTGGTGCAGAATTGGGGTGTGATAACTTGGTATCAGAGCTCTCAAGCCCTATCTATTAAACCGATATACTTCCACAAAAGTTCATGAACTGAGTTAGGATAAAAATTTACAAGCTGTAATAAGAACACACTGTAAGCACCTGTGTTGTATGAGACAAAATTAAGAAAGAGAATAATACACATATAAAAGGAGAAACAAGCTTTATATACATCAAATAAAAAGAAATGTTTTTACATATCCAAATCAGAGCTCAGTCCACAATCCGGACAGTTACTCTGTAATACAAGGAAAAATAAAAGAAAAGGTACATCATGGAACTGGAGGTGCTAGAGGAGGAGGTTCCTCGTGATCTCTATCATAGTCCTCAGCATACACTCTAGTCAACCAGGCTACTTGAGTCTGGGTCGTCTGGAGTCTAGCTGTCAACTCAGCCATCCGCTGATAAGACGCACGTTGAGCATCTAGAAGCTCACCTACTCTCCCATCAGTCGCGCGTTGAGCATCTAGAAGCTCTCCTACTCTCAGATCAGTCGCGCGCTGAGCCTCTCTAATCTCATGCAGTAGTCCCATCATATCATCAAAGGGTGGGCGTGAAAAACCAGCAGTGTGTGAAGGAGCCCGAGATGGACCAGCTCTAGTAGAATATAGAGGTGATGGAGGAGGTATGGCGTCTACATCCATGAACATACGATCCTCATCCTCAGCATCACCCCCATGGACCCCTGCTCCTGCTACTGCTGCTGCCGCCTCAGCGTTTGCTATCTCTACTCGAGTACGAGGACGCACCAGAGCGTTCCTCTCATCATCACTGACCTGAGCATCTCGCATACCCATCCTACAAATGGCCTCCCAGTTAAGGTCCAATGAGAAGGTCTTCTCATGAATCCTCTCATCCAATAAATCGACGTGTAGGCGTGTGAGCAGTGTAGTGATCAAACATCCGTAGGGCAGGTTATCTAACTGACCAGGCAGCGTAGCGCGAATCATCGTCCAGATGATAATATAAGGAAGGCAGACAGGCTGCCTGGTGCAAATGCAATAAAGGACATACTAAGTCAACTAAGAAATCCTATCATAGTGGCCACTCTAGGGGATCAGGTTGTGCTGGATGATCTTGCAGTACACTCGAGGCTCTGGCCGTAGGTTGATTGCTTTCATCTCCCAACAATCACCTCTAAGGAGCTGATTATCAATCTCAGCACGCATCGCCAAGGGTAAGAACTGGGGTTCCTTAGGAGCACAGTACACCAAAGGGCCGTTGATATGCCCAAAAGATCAGCCAACTGTTGGCAGTTAAATGAAACCTCCACCCCTTTTACATAGCTAGTGATCCTGAGCTCCCTACCCCTCTCTGTGTCATTGCGATCCCCCACTACCTGGAGATTGCAATAAAACTGCTTCACCAAAGCAAGACAAGGACAAGCCTTATAGGTGATCATAGGAAGCCAGCCCATGTCACCAAAAGTACTCTCCACGTTAAACAAGGCAAGACTAGCCAAGTTTACACAACGACCCCCTTCTACTTTCTTACGCTCATAGCGAGCATATCGAGCTTCTGTCTCATTGGAGCAGAAATGAACGGGATCATGAGTACTAGGAACCTCAGTACAAGCCATGCTATCTACAAAGACACAGAAAAATAAATAAGATATTAGATATGGTGAAAAATTCAAAATTTTGACATTATAACGGCATGATTTGGCCAAAAGCCTCGCTTTTCACCCAAACAGCTGGGCAGGAGGACTTACATAGGTTCCAAACCATCCTGCAAAGCTCATACAATTGGAAATTTAATCTAGAAAGATTGAAGTTGAAGAAATTTCAACAAATTAGAAAATTTTCAAAAATTAGGTCAAAAACAGAAAATTTCAAGTTTCTCGATAACCAACCGATGAAACTCAAATATTTTTGAGGGCTTCGATCCATTGGGTGATCAATAAAAAAATCCCCCAATAAAAATTAAATTTTTACGGTTAGAAAAATTTTAATTTGAAAAAAATGATGTAAATGGATAAAAACCTAGTTTTGAAAGCTTAAAAATAAGAAACAGTAGAGAGCATACCTGAAGGGAAGGAGCGGAAGTCGCGAACGGAAGAAACAATCACCAAACCCTAGAGGTTGATACTGTAGGAATTCAAGGGAAGCGAGTTGAGTTGGAAGAAAAGGGAAGGAATAGGAAATGAATCCAAAATCAGGTTTAAAAACCTAATTTTGGATCGTAGGGTCGTAAAATTTGACAAAATGTGTGACCCTACGACCGACCCTACCATCGACCCTAGGCTCTCGGTGATCTGACAGACACCATGGGTCGGACCTAGGGTTGGACATATACCGACCTTACGATTGACCCTAGGCTATCGGTGAGTTGATAGGGTTTCTGGGGTCGCATACCCTAGGGTCGCATAAGGAGTGACCCTAGCATCGACACTACGATGGAAAATTCAGTATTTTCACTAAATGACTTGAAAAATTAGAAATTCATATTGATTAGTTGGAGTTTGACTTGGGAACAACTTATATTGATTGCCTCACATATTCTATGATTGTTTTCAGACACTACCACCACCAGAACAGGAAATGGCTGGGCGAAGAGTGACCAGACAAGGCCGTAACCCAATTCCACCACCACCACCTGTGGAGGAAGACAGCCATGTAAATCCTAAAGCATAAGAGAATCTGAATATGGCACCACCAGTAGCTAGTGGCCAAGAAAATCCTACAAACTTGCCAGCCACACCTACAAATTTGGCCACAGCGGTAATGAATTTGGCACAATAGCTGCAGTAAATATAGCAGATGCAAGCCAATATGCAAGCTGCTATAGGAATGGCTTTTCTAGCCAGCCCCACATATAGATTTGGCCACAGCGGTAATGCAGGCAGGGCAAGCTAGCACAGTACCAAGGGGAAGCAACATGGTACCCTACGCACCTCAAACGCCAGTTATGCAGGCTCCAGTGCAGAATCCTGAGGTAGCTCAAGGTAGTTACCAGTACCAACCACCTATGTATGGGGGCCTATGCTTTATATCAGCTAGACCACTCTTGACTGATCGAGCATTTTTTGAAGATGAAGCCTAATGAATATAATGGTAAACCAGCTGATCCTTTGTGGCCAGCACATTGGATCGACGAAATGGAGAGGAATTTTATGATGATGACAGTAAATGGGGAGGAGAAAGTACTGTGTGCAACATTCATGCTAAAAGGCGATGCACACCACTGGTGGAAGTCCACACGGACTTATCTATTAACCAAGCATGGCTAATTGACCTGGGCTATCTTTAAAGAGGCGTTCTTTGAGAAGTACTTCCCCAGAAGTTTCAGAGATTCTATAGAAAGAGAGTTCCTGAGTTTATATCAGGGGCAAATGACGGTGGATGCATACCAACAGCGTTATGAAGAGCTGTTTTTCTTTGCACCCACCAGTATGCAAGAGGAAAACACTAAGACCCAAAAGTTCATCATGGGACTCAAGGGAAGCATCCGTGAGCATGTTCTGGGTTTGGAAAAGAAAGTTTACAATGAAGCAGTACAAATTGCTCGAGTAACTGAGTCGAGCCAGAAGGAGAGCTACTTCGCTCAAAATAGGGGTATTAAAAGGCCAAACGGAAATTCATACAACGGATGGAATACAAGGACATTCAAACCCATTCGTACTCAAGGCTTCAATGCTGCGGCAAAGACTACTCCAGCAGCGCAACCGCAACAAAAGTAAAATAATGAAGGAGTAAAATGTTTTAAGTACAATCAAATAGGACATTATTCATGGGAGTGTCCTAAGCCCAGAAAGCAGCTACAGCAAGGAAAGGTTTATGCTGTTACATCTGAGGATGTTGTCGTATCGTCTGATGTAGTCACAGGTATGACCTGAACCTTTCATTTTGTGTTACTTTGTGTGAGCATGTAGACTAAATTAATACAAATCACAGGTATCGTACCTATTAATAGCATACCCCCTAAAGTACTCTTTGATTCTGGAGCTACTCATTCTTTTATATCTGTGTCATTTGGGAAGAAGCTAAATCTACCCCTCAGATCTTTAGACTAAAAATTACTTATACCATCACTTATGGGATTAAAAGTGGAATTAGAAAAAGGTTATGGACCATGTCTAGTTCTTATCGGTGAGAAGACTTTGGATGCAACCTTGATTCAACTTGAGATGGCAGACTTTGACGTTATCTTGGGTATGGATTGGTTAGCTTAGCATTCTACAAACCTATTGTGTGCAGAAAAGAAGCTAACATTTAAAGAGAAGGAACGAGCAGAGTTTAGTTTTGTGGGAACCAAACTTCCCCGTAAATGGAAACTCATCCTCTCTGCATTTAAGGCTAGAAAATATCTCGAGAAAGGAGGAGTTGGGTATTTAGTATCCATGGTCGACCTCACTAAGGAAGCACCACGAATGGAGGATATTTATGTTGTGTGTAACTTTCCAAATGTATTTCCTGAGGAACTACCAGGACTACCACCCGACCGAGCGACAGAGTTTGTTATGGATTTGATACCCGGAGCCGCACCAGTATCTAAAGCACCCTATCGAATGGCTCCTACTGAATTGAAGGAATTAATTGTACAGTTACAGGAATTACTGGGCAAGGGTTATATCAGACCTAGCATATCACCATGGGGAGTGCGAGCATTGTTTGTAAAGAAGAAGGACGGTAGCGTTCGACTGTGTATAGACTACCGTGAATTGAATAAGCTTACAATCAAGAAACGGTACCCATTGCCTTGGATCGATGACTTGTTCGATCAGTTGCAAGGTGAAAAGGTGTTCTCCAAGATTGATCTTCAGTCAGGATACCATCAATTGAAGATTAAGGAAGGTGATATTCCAAAGATAGCATTTAGAACAAGATATGGACATTATGAATTTTTAGTCATGTCTTTTGGATTGACTAACGCACCCACAATCTTTATGGAACTCATGAATCGGGTATTCCATGATATGTTGGATACATCAATCATTGTGTTTATTGATGATATATTGGTCTACTCCAAGGACAAGGAAACTCATGTCATGAATCTAAGAGCCGCTTTGCAGCGACTAAGGAAAGAGAAGCTTTACGCCAAATTTACAAATTGTGAGTTTTAGCTAAATGAGGTCACTTCCTTAGGCCATGTTGTATCTATTGAAGGAATTAAAATGGATCCTAGCAAGATTGAAGCCATTGTGAAGTGGGAACCACCTAAGAGTGTTGCAAAAATTAGAAGTTTCCTAGGTCTAGCTAGATATTATCGACGATTCATGGAAGACTATTCCAGAATTGCCGTACCTCTCACCAGTTTGACTAAGAAAGGAGAAAAGTTTGTTTGGACCAATAAATGTGAGAAAAGTTTCCAAACATTGAAGGCTAAATTGATATCTGCTCCGATCTTGACTATTCCTATTCTAGGACAGCCATTTACCTTGTACACCGATGCGTCTGGATTGGGTTAGGATGTGTACTTATGCAAGGGGAACAAGTTGTTGTGTATGCTTCAAGACAACTGAAAATACATGAGAAGAATTATCCTACTCATGACTTGGAATTAGCAGCAGTAGTACATGCTGTCAAGATATTGAGACATTATTTGTATGGAGAGAAATTTCAGATTAAATCAGATCATAAGAGTCTCACTTATCTTTTTAATCAGAAGGAGTTGAACATGAGACAAAGAAGGTGGCTGGAATTATTGAAGGATTATGATTGTGATATCTAGTATCATCCAGGAAAGGCTAATGTAGTTGCTGATGCGCTAAGCAAAAAAACAATGATAAAATCTCAAGGAGAGGTTAACACGACTACAGCAATGTGTGCTACAGGAAAAGTATTCAATTATGAAAATGAGCAGTTCATGATAAATGCACCGAGTGGATCAACCAACCAAGGGTTTATTCATCGGTTTCAAATATATTTGCAACATTGAAGATTGTACCTGATATAATTGTTGAAGTGAAAGCCGCTATTAAGTCAGACCCTTATCTGAAAATCATACAAGAAGACATCGCAAAAGGTAGAACTATTTCTGAGTTCACCTTGGACGATGAAAAGGTACTAAAGTACAAAGGAAGAGTATGTGTTCCTGAAACAGAAAACTTGGACATTAGACAGACTAATGAAGGAAGCTCACACCACCTCTTATTCGGTACATCTTAGAAGTACAAAGATGTATCATGATTTGAAGAAATTATATTAGTGGAGAGGAATGAAAGCAGATGTAGCTAAATTCGTGTCTCAATGCCTAAATTGTCGAGGATAAAGGCTGAATAGCAAAGACCTGCAGGATTGTTGCAACCATTGCCAGAACCAGCATGGAAATGGGACTGCATCACTATGGACTTTGTCACCGGGTTACCATTGACTCCCCGAGTAGTTGACGCGGTCTTGGTGATTGTAGATCGTCTGATTAAGACAGCTCACTCTATAGCTATACGACCACAGTATACCCTGGAGAGGTTAGCCAAGCTATATGTGGATAACATTGTCAGAATACATGGTGTACCTGAAAGCATCGTGTCCGATAAAGACCACAATTCAAATTAGATTCTATAACCAATAGACCTCAGATGAAGTAATGGAGAATCTATTTTGAGATTGCTAAATGGATGGATATGAGTCATGTCTATAAAAGAGTGCATGTGCAAAAGTGAGAAATATCAAGGGTAAGCAGTAAAGAAATAGGTAGCACTCAAGTAAAGTTAAAGATGGTTATATGGGTATGAATTTTAACAAGGTAGAAGATTCCTAAAGACAAATCTAAGAGTGGATACAAGGATAAAGTCAAAAATCGTGGCATTGATAGTATTCGGATTAGTATAAGTAATACTAAGTTATGCCCAATGTCAATGGAGATGATTAAGTAAAGACCAAAAGAGTTGGCTGAATTAATGAAATTATAAGCATATACCCTAATGCTTATAGATAGACTTGGGATATGAAGTAACAATCACAAGATATTTTTGGAGGTATATGAAAGAGAGATCAGGGTAGAACAACAACGGTAAAAGAAATATAAGCTAATGAGTGCAATATGCGATTTTGACGATAGTCTTTGAAAAATCATAAGAGATGAAGAAACTAGGCAAGCTCTTAAGACCCTTACACCAGATTTTGCTAGTTTAAGCCCTTTTGAACTAAATGTTGCATTAGATGAGTGTTATGGGAAATGTTCGAATCGTATGGATGGATGAAATTTGGATGCAACCTAATTAGACTTGAGATGGCAGACTTTGACGTCATCTTGGGGATAGACTGGTTGTCTCAACACTCTACAAGTGATTATGTGCATAGAAGAGGTTATCATTCAAGAATAGAGATGACTTGTAATATAGTTTTATTGGAAGTAAGTTGCTCAAGAAGTGAAAGCCGATCCTCTCTATGCTAAGGGCAAAGAGATGATTTGAAGAGAAATGAGTTGGAGATATGGTATCAGTGGTATACGTTACAAAAAAAAAAAAGAAGCACCACAGATGGAAGGTATAAATGTGATGCGTGAATTCCTGATGTATTTCCAGGAAACTTATCGGGTTACCATCTGATTAAGTGACCGAGTTCGTCATCGACTTGTTACCAAGGACAATACTTGTGTCAAAGGCACCTGTAGAGTAGCTCCTACGGAGTTGAAGGGACGGGGACTCAACTACAAGAGTTATTAGACAAGGGTTCTAATCGGCTAAGTATTGCATCATGAAGAGTGCCAACGCGACTCGTAAAGAAGAAGGACGGTAGTGTCAGATTATGTATAGACTACCGGGAACCAAACAAGCTTACAGTCAAGAATCGATATCTACTACCTTAGATTGATGACTTGTTTAAACAGTTGCAAAGAGCAAACAGAATTTCTAAGATTGATCTTCGATCAAGATATCAACAGCTGAAGAATTTGGACAGCGATATCTCGAAGATACCTTTAGAATCGGGATTGGACATTATGAGTTTTCGATTATGACGTTGGGATTAACCAATGCCCCTACGTCTTTTATGGAACTGATGAACTGGGTGTTTCATGACCTGTTGGACACGTCGGTCATAGTTTTCATAGATGACATTTTGATTTATTCCAAGAATGAAGCAACTCATACAACGGATCTTAGAATAGCTTCTCAACAGCTGAGAAGAGAAAATCTTTATGCCAAGTCCAAGAAATATGAGACCCGATTAAACAAAGTGATATTCTTAGATCACATAGAATCACAAAAAGGGATTAAAGTGGACCCTATTCAGATAGAAGCAATTGTATGGAATATTGCGAAGATAAGAAGTTTCTTGGGTTTAGCTGGTTATTACAGACAATTTTTGGAAGACCACCCTAAGATCGCAAAACCTCTTACCAAGCTAACTAGGAAGGGAGAGGAATTTATTTGGACCTATAAGTGTGAAGAATGTTTCCAGATTCTAAGGTAAGCTTGATATCAACTCCCATCTTGATCATTCCGGTACCAAGGGAACCTTTTACCCTATCCATCGGAGCTTTCGGATTGGATCTAAGATGCGGGTTAATGTAAGGTAAATAAGCGATTGCATATGCTTCAAGAAAACTGAAGGAGCATGGGAAGAGTTACCCTACTCATGACTTGGAATTATCGATGATGAATTATGCAATCAAGACTTAGAGACATTATTCAAACGGAGAAGAATTTTAGACTAGATCGGATTACAAGCGTTTTATTTATCTCTTCATTAGAAAGAGTTGAACTTGAAGCAGAAAAGATGGTTAGAACATTGAAGGATTAAGATTGTGATATTCAGTGTCACTTGAGCAAGACTAATGAATTAGCTGAGCCTTAAGAAAAAGGGAATTATGAAGTCCAAGGAAGGACTCAGTATAAATGCTGCCTTATGTTTCGCAGCAATAGATTCAGATTTGGAAGAAGAGTTATATAATAGGAACTCGTGACGATCCAATTGAGCGAGAATTTATGGATGAACTTATGGAGCAATAGTTCATAAGTTGCACTTGTGGCATTAATGATCATTTTTAAGTTGATGGAGGAAGTAAGAGTAGCAATTTTGTTAGATCTGTATATAAGAAAAGTGCAAAAAGTTTTAGAGAAAGAAAAACCTAAGCCTGACTTACCTTGGATGCGAAGATGGTACTCAGATACAGAGATAGATTCTAAATACATGAAGATAAAGACTCGGATATCATGAAGAGGATAAGGATAAAAGCCCATTGTACTCCATATTCAGGACATCCTGGAGTACCAATATGTATCATGACCTGAAGAGATAACAAATGTGGCTTAGTGCGTGTTCCAGTGTCTGAATTATCAGCAAGTAAAAGCTGAAAGACAAAGACCACCATGGCTTACAATAAAAACTATCGGAGCCAGTCTGAAAGTGGAATTTCATTACAATGAATTATGTCACTGATTTGCCAATGACTCCCAGAGTGGTTGATGCAGTTTGGGGGATTGTTGATCGCCTTATGAAGGTAGCTCATTCCATTGCTATACGACCTCGGTATACCTTGGAGCGGCTAAATAAGCTATATGTGGATAATATTGCCAGATTGAATGGTATGCATGAGAGCTTCGTGTCGGTCACAGGCTTATGCCTTATCTCAAGTTTTGGGAGAATCTACAGAAAATAATGGGGACAAAGTTGAAGTTTAGTACCGCACTTTACCTCAAATCGACGGACAGTTGGAGCGAACAATACAGATCCTAAGAGATTTGCTCCGAGCTTGTAAAATTGATTTCAAGGAGCTTGAGTTGAGAAGTTATCGTGAATTGAAGTTTCTACTAAGCTACCATGTAAATGTTACCTATGAAGCATGGTACGGTAGAAATGTCAAATTTCTTTATTTTGGAATAAAGTCGGTAAATGAAGAATTTTGTGACCTAAGTCTAATGAATAAAACTATCGAGTAGCAGACAAGATCAAAGAAAAGGGGCAGGATAGCTCAAGATGTCAGAAGAGACACTAAGACCTTGAGTTCGCGATAAGGGACAAAGTGTTCTTGAAGAAATCACTTATGCGTAGTTTGAAACGATTAGACAAGAAGGGAAAGTTGTATTCTATATATGTGTCGGATCTTATAAATTTTGGAGAGATGTAGAAAAGTTTCATATCAATTAGTGTTACCGCTATCCATGTCTAGTATGCATGATGTATTTCGTGTGTCTCTATTGAAGAAGTACATTAGAGATCCATATCAAAGGTATTGACCACAGAATCACTAGATTAGATAGAATGTTTGACTATTGAAGTGGTACCAGCCTAGTTCACTAGTGGGAAGGTACAATGTTTCCAAAGCTGGGATAATTATTATATGAAGATAATCTGGCGAAGACAAAACGTAGAGAAGATGGCATGGAAAGAAGAAGAAGCAATGCGGAAATAGAATTCGCACTTACTGACTCCGAAGTAAATTTAAATTTTGAGGACAATATTTATTTTAAGGATGGGGGAGTTATAAGATCCATACGTGCAAATTTTGAGGACAAAATTTCTTTTAAGGGTGGTGGAGTTGTAAGACCCGCACGCCACGAACCCGGCCTAACCTTATATTTTGTGTCGGGATCCGTCTACATATCATGGTCGAGCCAAGTGGACCAAGTGTGTGAAGAAAAACCAAGACCCAATATGAAAATTTACTCAAAAATAGTCAAAATGAGGGTAAGGTCGCAGGTTTTAACAGGCAGGTCCGCCCCCCCCCCCTCGACCCCCACCATCGACCCGTGACCAGGGGTCGTAGGGGTCTATGAATTGTCCCACCCCCCCCCCCATCGACCCCCGGAAATCGAGAAAAACAGCACGAACCGAAAATTAGGAAACCTTCTTAATTTCAATTGGAACCTTTCCTAAACTCAATGGAACTTATTTTAGGAGGTTTTACTCTATAAATAGGACGTCCCTAAGCCTCTGTCACTCCTTTTACAACCCTAATTGGATTAAGAGAAAGAGAAGAGAAGGAAGAGAAGGAGAAGAGAAAGAGAACTGAAGAAGAAGACCATGGAGGAGGGAATTCAGAGGAAACTCTAAATCACAGTAAACCTAAGGTATGAATACATTTCCAATGATTTATTTAAGACCTTAGAATGGTTTATGAAGAGGGTATGACTTAGAAGGAACCCAAATCACCCATCCATGGTTAGGTTTCAATGGAAACCATGGAGGAGATCATTGAAACCATGTAGGTAAATAAAGAATAGTTTTAAACCATAGAACATGTATGGAATGGACTATAGAAGGAAGCCATATGACCCAAACATGAAAGAATGGACGAAATTTGATATTTTTGACTCAAACCATGGGAGGTCACACCTAGGGTCGATGGAACATCCGACCCTAGCATCGACCCCCGGCATTCGGGAAGTTCAGGAAAGGAGGGGTAGCACCTAGGGTCGATGGAACCTCCGACCCTAGGCATCGACCCCCAGTTAACAGCAAGCTGTAAAAATTAGAATAAATTCTAATTAAATTCTATCGACTTTGTTAGGTCTTCTAACAATATAATATTGATATAAAAGTGATTCTTAAGGCTTGAAAGATAATCTACGAACAAGAAAAGGTGAGGAAACAAGACTCTAAACTAATAGATTGATAACAAACTATTTTTATTTCTTGAGTCCAATGCCATATTGATTCTATGCGTGTATGCTTCTATGTGCATTCAACATGTCATCTAATATTTCTATTATTTGTTCATGCATATTTACTTTATTGTTTATAACATGATGATGATGATGATGATGATAGGAATAGGCATATGAATCTATATGCGTGGTTGGTGTACTTGATGTGAGCGAGTATCAGGGGAGGTGTGATGGGAACGTCAATAAACGTAAACCTTTGGTGGGTCTCAGCACTCTAGCTCCATCTCTAACTCAAGTCTTGTGCATTAGCATCGTCGTATCGCCATTACCTTAGCAGAACTATTATGTCATAGAGTATCAGGGGAGGTGATCTCGGTCCTTGTAGTCTTTTACTCTACCGAGGGGCCTTAGCTCTATCACTATAGACGTTCTGAAGGATGCTGGGGTGAGGCCTTGGATACACTGTTTGGCATTAGGATTGGTTAGTTGCGAGCCCAGTTTGCAGCCCTCACCAACAGGGGCTTAAGTGTTGGTATGGCACTGTACAACAATAAATGTTAACCTTTGTTGTACAATGTTCATGATTTGGGTACTTGTGAGTCTACAATAAACGTTACCTTCGGGCGGCGTCATACACTTGTGTATAGAGGCGGGGTCAATAAACGTTAACCTTTGACCACCTAAACCTTTCTATTGCATATTGCAAACTTAAAACCAGACCAAATATATAAATTGACTGCATGCATATGTATTGTTGCATTATTTTGTTTACTCACTGAGCTCTAGTTGGAGAGCTGACCCTCGCGCACGTAATTCTTTTTAGTTTCTGATGTTGCAAGTAATATGATTGATGATTTTGTCTACACGCCAACATATGAACGGGTGGAGGCTATGAATGAGCAAGCTGTGGAAAACGAACATGGTTCGTTAAGCGAGCGTTTAAACGGTGGATACGTTTAGTGTTTAGTTTTCGTATTTGTATATTGTAATATCTATTAAGTTATGTTTTGGTTACATGGAAATAAATGGAATATTAATTATATATCATGATTAGACCTCAGTTCATTATCTGTAAGACTTCCGCTATTTATTTTATTACCTCTGATTAATGTGGAATGTGTTTTGGTTTATCATATGTGGGATAGCCTATTGTGAGATCCTGGTTGAACCGTTAGTTTATTGATGGTTCACCACACCATTCTGGTTGGAGCAGAATTGGGGTGTGACATAAACCATAAGCACCTGTGTTGGTTGAGACAGAACATAAACAAGACAATAATGTACATATAAAAGGTGGAACCATATATATACACAAATAGAAAGAGAAAATCTAAACAAATAATTAAGGGTACTATCTATAAGTCGGGCAATTGCCTAAGTATACAAAAGATATAGTACACTAGCAAGAAGGAAGCATCTGTAAAGCAAAAAATTAGAATACTGAGTTGGTACTCACAAGATGTGAAACTCGATATATGACAGAGGAAGAAGAAAATGGCTTGTAACGCCTAAATTCCCTGCAAAGGTAAAGGGAAGGAGCTTAGGCTAAATCCAACAGAGATAAGAGAACGATGGCCATACACCAAAAATGTGCGTAACTACAAAAAGATTAAGCTATACTCCTGGGTGAATTGTGGAAACTCAGAGTGAGATCCGCCATATGCTGATCCATTGCCCGCTGAGCATTAAGAAGAGTTGCAACTTGACCCCACCACTATCTGGGTCGAGAATGGGTAAGGAAAACTCATCTGAGCAGATGCTAAATAATGATAATCAAATTGGAGCAAATTAAAGGAGGTGAACAACCAGGCCCCCAGCACCTGTTAGCTATAACACAATGCCTACCATACAGCATGTCCCAGTAGCGCACACCCCAATGCGGAAGCTTGGTACACAACAAGCAGTATATCAAGGTGGCGACCCTTATCAGCCACTGATATATGGGATAGCTGCATCATGGTAGAATGATCCAACAAGGATTGAGAAATATTTTTTGAAGTTGAAGCCTCGAACATTTTCAGCAAAGAATCAAAGATATTGTAGCCATATAACTAGATAGGTTATATAGGATGCGGTGCATTATTGATTTACTCTTATGATTATAGAGGATGCACATACCTGATTTTTCATTCTCGTACCTTGATAGGATACCTTCTTGATTCAACCTATCAATTGGAGTTATAGATATTGTTTCTTTAGTGTTAGTCCTGATTATACCAAACTGAGCCACTCTCATGATCGACAACATGAACAGATATATGAACTGAATGAACAGTTAAATGTTTAATCATGTTGAGCGTACATCTTTCGATTTATACTTGATTTATTGATGTACCAAAACTTTCTCCAGATTTATTCTTGTAGTGCCTTAACCAATGACATTATATACTCGATAGAACCTGTAACCATGAGGTTAAGAATTGTAAACCTCTATTTTTTTTCTTTTACCTATTTTTGGACCACCGTGTAACTTGACGATCTTTTGATGTCGATTGGATTACCATAGATTTACTCCTGATCCTTTAAACCTAAGTTCATTAGATAAAGCAAGTGTTCGTCATTACCCTAAATTTGAAAGAAGAAAATGAATTTCTTTTGGATAAACATTCTGATTCTTACATTTCTCGACATCCATTGATAAGATATTTAGTGAATAAGAAATTATGGGAAGTAAGACGATTAAATTCAGATTAGATTCTATAGCCAAGAACCTCTAATGAAGAAATGGAGGATCTGTTTCGAGATTGCTGAATAGATGGATATGGTCATGTCTATAAAAGAGTGCATGAGCAAGAAAGTAAGTAACAATTACAAGATATTTTTCGAGGTATATGAAAGAGAGATCAGGGTAGAACAATAATGATAAAGAAGGTGTAAGCTAATGAATTTTTTTTTTTTGGGATATATGAGATTTTAAGCAATAGTCTTTGAAAAACTAGGAGATTAAGGAGCTAGATGTGCTCTTAAAACCTTTATACCAGATTTTGCTAGTTCAAGCCCTTTTGGACTAGATGTTGTATTGGATGAGTGTTATTAACAATGTTCGAATAATATGGAAGGACAGAATTTGGATGCAACCTAAATCGACTTAAGATGGCAGACTTTGACGTCATCTTGGAAATAGACTGGTTGTCTCAATACTCTACAAAGTTATTTTATGCATAGAAAAGGTTATCATTCAAGAGTAAAGATGGCATATAAATTAGTTTTATTGGAAGCATGTTGCCTAAAAAGTGAAAGCTGATCCTTTCTATGCTAAAGGTGAAGAGATGCTTTAAAGAGAAAGAAGTTGGATATATGGTATCTGTGGTATACGTTATCAAAGAACCACCACAGATGGAAGATATTGATGTGATGCATAAATTTCCAATGTGTTTCCAGGAGACTTACCTGGGTTACCATCTGATCATACGACGGAGTTCGTCATCGACTTGTTACCAAGGACGATACTTGTGTCAAAGGCACCTATAGAGTAGTTCCTATGTAGTTGAAGGGATTGAGACTCAACTATGGGAGTTATTAGACTAAGGTCCTAATAAGCTAAGTATTGCATCACGGGGAGCGCCAATGCAATTCGTGAAGAAGAAGGAGGTAATGTCAGATTATGTATAGACAACCAGGAACTAAATAGACTCACGATTAAGAATTGATATATACTACCTCAGATCGATGACTTGTTTAAACAGTTGCAAGGAGCAAAGGTATTTTCTAAGATTGATCTTCATTCAAGATAACATCAACTGAAGAATTTGGACAGCGATATCTCGAAGATAGCTTCTAGAATCGGGATTAGATATTATGAGTTCCCGATTATGATGTTTAGATTAACCAATGCCCTTACATCTTTTATGGAGTTGATGAACTGGGTGTTTCATGACATATTGGACACGTCGATCATAGTTTTCATAGATGATATTTCAGTTTATTCCAAGAATGAAGCAACTCATACAACGGATCTTAGAGCAGCTTCATAACAGTTGAGAAGAGAAAAGTTTTATGCCAAGTCCAAAGATATATGAGACTTGATTAAACAAAGTGATCTTCTTAGATCACGTAGAGTCATAAAAAGGGATTAAAGTGGATCCCAGCAAGATTGAAGCCATTGTGAAGCGGGAAGCACCTAAAAGTGTTGCAGAAATTACAAGTTTTCTAGGTCTAGGTGGGTATTATAGACGATTCGTGGAAGACTATTCCAGAATTGTCGTACCCCTCATCAATTTGGCTAAGAAAGGAGAAAAGTTTTTTTGGACCGACAAATGTGAGAAAAGTTTCCAAACATTGAAGGCTAGATTGATATCTGCTTCGATCTTGACTATTCCTATTCCAGGACAGCCATTTATCTTGTACGCTGATGAATCGAGATTGGGTTTAGGATGTGTACTTATGCAAGGAGAACAAGTAGTTGCGTATGCTTCAAGACAACTGAAAACACATGAGAAAATTTTCTTGCCATATATGTTTTATATGCCATATTTAGATAGAATATTCTATTTTTGGTAATAATTTAATTTATGCAACACCCTAGTCGAACTGCCATATATGCACACATCTAGAAGATAATCTAGGTGTGGGGACATGCATTTAGGCACCCACAATCTTGGGAAGGTCTTAATGGAAATGATAAAAATCTTAATAAAGAAAGACAATGCTTTGCCAAACTTTCCAAAATTAGAATTCAGGATTAAAAGGGTAATTTAGGATGATTTTGCCCCTCAGTAAACCCTAAACCTAGAATAGGTTCTAAACCCTAAACCTAGAATAGGTTCTCAATCATTAACCCAAATAGGGTTATCCAACCCGAACTACCCGGATTCTGATTCCTAGGGCAAACCCTAGGATACGTAGGCTATTTGGGAGAAACCCAAATTCGGATCCACACCTTAGTCCACTTAGACTATCCAAAGATCCACTAGGATATCCATCCATATTTTAATCCAAATAGGGTTATCCGTCCATATTTTGACCCAAATAGGGTTATCCATATTTTGACCCAGAATGGGTTATCCAAACCTTAGTCCACTGGGGCTATTCATTGATCCACTAGGATATTTATCCATATTTTTGACCCAGATAGGGTTATCTAGATTCCAACCCAGAAAGGGTTATCCATATTCCAACCCAGATAGGGTTTATTCCAACCCAGATAAGGTTATCCTTATTTCGACCCAAATAGGGTTATCCTTTGATCTACTAGGACTATCTATCAGTCCACATGGACTATCCAGATCCTAACCCATAGGGTTTTTTAACCTTTCAAGCATTAACTTCAACTTAAACAAAAAACTTAATCATGCACAAGCATAAATCACAGTCATAAACTTTAATCACACCTGAACTACGATGGTGAACCTAATTTTTAGAATAATTCCATAATACGTAGGCAATCTGAATAATATAGATTCGGTTCAATGATATCAAACCACTTGGTTTGGTTTAGTTTAACAGATAAAGTCTAGCATAGGAAAGGCATAGGAGACAGATTTCGATAGGGCGGTTTGGGTGCCTAACCCCTTCCCATAACCGTAACCTGACGCTTACCCAATCTCAGATGGACTAGAAATCTAATCTAAGGGTCATGAGTCAATCGAAGTCTTACCTTAGGGTGAGATTTCATATTTCCAAGGTCCTAGACCTTAATCTAGGTGGCGACTTCCAAGATTTCCATCTTTGTCCTTACAGTGGCGACTCCACTTGGGATATAAATGTCAAACTCCTAAATAAAAACTTTCTTTGTGTGAATTGGATGCGAGATTTTAGGATACAATATTTATGCTTGTATATTATTGCTTTGGGGGGAATGGGTTCAGTCACACATTCGTGCGAGTAGTCGAACCAGGTCCCATGCATATGGGGCAGCCCGCTAGGCGAAACACACAGCCTTGGCCTGTACTTTGGGAGACCACGACCGGCGAGCAGCCTCTAACGAGCGTTTCTTGGGTTCGCTTGGGAATGCGTTATACTACTCCACGTCGCTTGGATCCTTGCAACATAGTATATAAAGGGAATGGGGGCTCATTATTCATCGTGCGTTCGGTGATAGGTTATCCCATCCTTATCAAGGTGACCTTTTCTGTCCTAACCCAGATTATTGCAAAATGTTTGTTATTTTTTGTTCATCCCTGAACCGACCCAGTAATGTCTGCTTAACGATGACATCCATGTTCGAGACATCGAAGTTTTGCCCGTTTTTGTCCTCGATTGGTCAACATGTTAGAATCTATACGATGAGCATCTTTAACTCTCACCCATTGGGAGTATGAGGTATGTATACACCTGTTCTACATCATAGTAGACGGTCACTATACACCCTCCATTAAGTAAGTTCGATGTGTCGAATCTCTCATTGTTAACACGTCGATTTCAAAAAACGAACAGAAAATCCCTGTCAAGACATCGATACCATGGTCAAGAAGAAATTTACTAGTTTGTTCTTCTATGAACCGCTTTTGCTAACCATCCCTAATAAGGACGACGGATTAAGATATCCATTTCAATTTCATCGAATTCGGTAATCCAATTGGCCAGACCTTGGTACCACTGATTATCCATTTTGGAATCATGAGGTTCCAAGACTGAACACATGGCTTAATCAAATTCAATTAAATTGACTTGGATAATGTTTACCCAATCGCCCTTATGAGGGGGCTAACTTTGTTTGGTTAAGTCATCTTTGATTGTGCATCTGACTTCTTCTACTCCTCTAGATGTCTAGAATCTTGGTATTTCTCCATTGTGTTTCAATGCCTTTGGAAAAGAGAATCAAACTGCAACCATATCCACCCTTTTAGGGTGAGAGGCCCCTACAATTAAGGAATTGTCTTGATCTCCAACCTTGAGATGGATCCATGTTGAATCAATGGAATTCATGAATCTAGATCTTGATTGAACATCAAATTTTGTAAGAAATGAGGCAACCAGATTTGGAAACACAATCAGTAACTTAATCAATCTGGTCCAATAGAGCATTTAATTTAGGCAGCAACAAGCACCTATACCTGAAAATGTTTACAATATTCATGTACAGTTAGTCCTTGGGCTTACTCAAATATCATATTCAGATCATCCCTGAATTAAGGAGAGATTTAGCCCCTAGGCAAATCCAATTATTGTTCTCGATTCACCCCTGAATTAAGGAAAGATTCAGCCCCTAGGCAAATCCAATCACCGTTTTCAATTCATCTCATAATCAAGGAAAGATTCAGCCCCTAGGCAAATCCTATCATAGTTCTTGATTCACCTTTGAATTAAGGAAAGATTCAGCCCCTAGGCAAATCCAATCATAGTTCTCGATTCAACTCTGAATTAAGGAAAGATTCAGCCCCTAGGAAAATCCAATCATAGTTCTCAATGAACCTCAGAATTAAGGAAAGACTCAGCCCCTAGGCAAATCCAATCATAGTTCTTGATTCATCTCTGAATTAAGGAAAGATTCAGTCCCTAGGCAAATCCAATCATAGTTCTCGATTCACCTTTGACTTAAGGAGAGATTTAGCCCCTAGGGAAATCAAATTATTATTCCCTATTCACCTTTGAATTAAGGAAAAATTCAGCCCCTAGGCAAATCTAATTATTGTTCTCTATTTACCTTTAAATTGAGGAAAGATTTAGCCCCTAGGCAAATCCAATTATTGTTCCCTATTTACCATTGAATTGAGGAAAGATTCAGCCCCTTGGCAAATCCAATCATTGTTCCCTATTCACCTTTGAATTAAGGAAAGAATCAGCCCCTAGACAAATCCAATTGTTGTTCCCTATTCACCTTTGAATTAAGGAAAGATTCAGCCCCTAGGCAAATCTAATCATTGTTTTCTATTCACCTTTGAATTAAGGAAAGTTTCAGCCCCTAGGCAGGTCCAATCATCATTTTGGTTCATCCAGAATTAAAGAAAGATTCAGCCCCTAAGCAGATTCAATCACATCCAATTCATCTCAGAATCAAAGAAATATCTAACCCTAGATTCAACCACCATTTCTGGATCATCTCAGAACTGAAGAAAGGTTCAGCCCCTAGGCAGGTCCAATCATCATTTTGGTTCATCCAGAATTAAAGAAAGATTCAGCCCCTAGGCAGATTCAATCACATCCAGTTCATCTCAGAATCAAAGAAATATTCAGCCCCAGATTCAACCACCATTTTTGGTTCATCTCAGAACGGAAGAAGGGTTTAACCCCTAGGCAAGTTCAATCATCACTTCTTGATCATGCTAGAATGGAGGAGGCATTCGGCCCCTAGGCTTTTTCACCCTTCACCTCTTGTTTAGGTTCCGATTCATAATGAAATTAGGAAAAGTTTCATTCATCTAAATTCTATTAGCCACTAGGCTTATCCAACCATCAAATTTGGTTCAGGTTCTAATTCATGTTGGAACTAAGAAGTGTCCCATTCATCTGAATTTAATTGGCCAGTAGGCTTATCCAACCATCAACTTTGGTTCAGGTTCTAATTCATGTTGGAACTAAGAAGAGTTACATTCATCTGAATTCATTTAGCCACTAGGCTTATCCAATCATCAACTATGGTTCAAGTTCTGATTCATGTTGAAACTAAGAAGAGTTTCATTCATCGGAATTTAATTAGCCCCTAGGCTTATCCAATCGTCAACTCCAGTTCAGGTTCTGATTCATGTTGGAACTAAGAAAGGTTCCATTCATATGAACTCAATGTGAGCTTGAGTTAGCCTCTAGTCCTGTTCAACTATTACCTTTGGTCCAGGATCCACTCTATAAAGGAATCAAAGAGAATTTCAGTCATTTCAACTCAATCAATCCATCATCTCTAGCAATTAGAGTCCAATCCATGATTGTCATCCTTGGCCTCTATCAATCGGAGCCCAACTCAAGCAATCCTTGCCTCTAGCAATTAGAGCCCAGTCCATGACTGTCAATCTTGATCTCTATCAATCAGAGATCAATTCAAAGTCAATCTTGATCTCTATCAATCAGAGACCAATTCAAAGTTAATCTTGATCTCTATCAATCAGAGACCAATTCAAAGCCATTCTTGATCTCTATCAATCAGAGACCAATTCAAATTCAATCTTGATCTCTATCAATCAGAGACCAATTAAAATTTAATCTTGATCTCTATCAATCAGAGACCAATTCAATGTCAATCTTGATCTCTATCAATCAGAGAACAATTCAAAGTCAATCTTGATCTCTATCCATCTGAGACCAGTTCAAAGTTAACCTTGTCTCTATCAATCGGAGACCGATTCAAAATCAATCTTTGGCTCTATCAATTTGAGCCCGATCCATGTCTATCATAGCCCTGTGCTACAAGTTAGGATCGCTCATCAAGAATGGCGAACGAGAAGCATTCCTCATTGCCTGTCAGTAAAGATCAATTCTAGATTCTGGAGTCATCAGGAAAACATGAAACTTCAGCTATGATAGTGCTATCCCATTTTGGGCATTTCTACCCCATTGGCCAAGGAAATGCTAATAAAATCCTAAGAGTTGCCCTCATATTTCTCATTATTCAAAAAGGAGGAATGGAATTTTTCCAAGCAATAGGGTAGACCAAAGATGAGATACGATATGCCCTAGGACAGGATAAGAACCAGAATGAAGCCCTTGAGCCCTAAGTGGGGCATGAACCAGATTGAACCTGGACCCAAATTGAGTGTGGTCCAATGATGAAGCCCTTGAGTCCCTGAACTAAGGCATGAACCGGATTGACCTTGGACCCAAATTGAGTGTGGTCCAATGAGGAAAGCTGTTGAGCCCTAAGTTGGGCATGAACCAGATTGAATTTGGACCCAAATTGAGTGTTGTCCAATGAGGAAAGCCATTGAGCCCTAAGCTAGTCATGAACCAGATTGACCTTAGACCCAAATTGAGTGTGGTCCAATGAGGAAAGCCATTATGCCCTAAACAGGGGCATGGACCAAATTGACTTTAGACCCAAATTGAGAGAGGTCTATTGAAGAAATCCATTAAACCCCCCAAGTTGAGGCATAAACTAGTCTAATCTTGGACTTAAAATGGTGTAGTGCAATGGTGATACCCCTTGCTCCCCAAGCTGGGGCATAAGCTAGAATGATTTTGAACTCAACTAGAAGCGGTCCATTGATGAATCTATTGAACCCCAAATTAGGGCATGAACCAGAGTAACCTTGAGCTTAAAAAACAATAGTCTGGTTTTGAATGGAACCCAAACTAAAAAAAAAAAAAAGAAAAAAAAAACAAGGTAAAAATTGTATGGAACCCTAAAAGGTAGGTATCTTGCACCTATTGATAGAGGGGCATGATGAGTCCTGCTATTAGAGATCTGAAGGAAGACTTATTCCCACAACGACTGAAGGTGGTCTTCGAAGGCATTATGCCCAATTGGAGCCGCTTGGACGAAGTAGTTGTTTCAACTTTCTATTATCAGTATTCGATAGGTCATCCATGTCTGGGTCCAAGATTGATATGCTTGTTGACAAATCCAGTCCAATCTTCCCTATAAGTAAAAGAAAATCACCCCGCTTGGGATTTCAAACTCTGTGCTTTGTCTCTTCCTTACATTTCCCCCCAGTTTCAAACATCCTCTTATTCTATGTGCGCAGTCAATTCTGATTCTGAAGGTGATTGAAACGATGAGTCGTCTTTTGACCTTCTACGCCACCCGACCTCTTGAGAAAGAAAGGTCTGACCCATCTGGGAAAGCTTTAAATGATCAATCAGGAGATATAAGTATACTCTCAAGAAACATGCATTGGAGAAGCTACCATTTGTTCAACCTGTGAAAAGATTCCAAGGAAAGCTTCAGATAGTAACAGATCATATCAGCAGGTCAGTCAGTCAGTACAAATGAGTGGAGGATAGATGTGCCACCAAAAGGATAGAAATTTCAAAGTCCTTACAAAGTACATCATCTACAAGCAAGAGATACATGACAAATGACCAATCTCAAAATCAAAGAATGAGGTCATAAGAATACCCAAAAAAAAAATCAAGCCTATGTTTTATCTACATCAATAATGGGAGGTAGTCGCATTAGATAGAAGGAGATGATCAACTTCCAAAGGACAACATACGGATTCATCATTCGAATAAAATCAAATCTAGATGAACAGTCACAAATGCCCGTAAAGTTTACAGAAGATCAGAATACTAACTGGGGCAAAGATGTCTTATCTGATTGAAAATGTTTGGAAGAAGAAGATTCAAATCCAATATTGAAAGTCATGATTCAACTTTGCGATCAAGCAAAGCACTGCATTATGTGTTGTGGCCTCCACATCCAAAAAAAAAAAACAAAGAGAAAAAGAAAAGAAAAGAAAATAGTAAGATGTTGATTGGCATATGAAGCTCGACAGTAAGCCAATTGTTCCTCTCACTTCAAGAAGATGGTAGTTCCAATCAACGCCTGATAGCAAGTTCGATCATTCTTCGAGATTCACAGCATGTTGGACCTGACTTTTGATTTTGGCTAATTACATCCCGCCTTTACAGGAGACGATCTCATCACTTCTTCATCATCAGAGAAAGATTTCTCATCGGCATTAGACTCTCTCTCCCGTCTATCAATCTGACGGCCTTCCAAGGAGTCTCTATCACAAGCCCTTCTTTTGATTATCAATTTTTATGGCATTGTATCTCATGATCATGTCATCATCTTATGTACCAATTCATGAATCTGGCTAGAACTCTCATCTGTCGTTCATTACATCCGACGGCTTCCCAAGGTTCCTATAAGCCCTTCATTTTTCAAGCCAATAAAATAGAATCTTCTCGGTAAGATAAACCCATTCTACATAAACAACCAAACACTCTCCCAATGGTAGACCCATGTGGATAGTTTAACATCAGTCCTCTTGGACCTTCCACATCAATACTTGTCAACAAACCTAAAGGTTTCAGGCCCAGATACCAGAGTGACTGATTCGGCATCTCGATATAACTTGTTGGGATACGTGTTCCATCTGAACATCTCCAAGAAAGGAAAACATAATTTGGCATCATTTTTAATTTTGGTGTGGGACTGCATTTCCCTAAGGTCGCTTTTAGTGATGATTCAAATAGCTGCCCGCCTATCAATACGTGTCGGTGTCAACTTAAACAGTGGGGCAAGGCTACCCATTTGTCATGAAAGTCATGCCGTTCGGATTTCTCCTAAGGGTTTTAGACCATTGGATAGGACCATAATTTTGGCAATATCCTCACCATATCAGGACTCTTTATTCAACCCAAGATGGGGTTTGCAAAAAGAAAAAAATGAAAAAATAAAGGGAAGAAAAGAAACCTCAGTAGGGAAAGGCAACCCGAGAAACCTCAATGGGCAACCCATAATACCTCACTGGGGATAGGCGACCTGATGCAACCCTAAAGCATTGCCCTCATTGGCCCTACATAGAAAAATTCAGTGGTTCATGTAGACAAGTGTCATACCCAGTCTACCCTCCATAAGGAAAGGAACCCCTCTTGCTCTCCAGTGAATCATACTCAGAGGAGTTGAACAAACCATTGTCTGTTTGCCTTTTGGGCTCCATAGAATTGCCTTTCAACAGAATTCTATCTTCAAATCCTTTAGTCATGTTAGAGAGAGAGCAAATTCTCATGGCCTGGTTACGGATGTAGCCAAATTCATTCAAATCATCAGTTCCTTCATTTTTCAAAATTCAACAAGGGTTTATCAAAGAAGTCACTTTCTGCAATCAATCTGTCAATCTTCCCTTGACCTTGGAAGCATGGTCAAATTCTTGATGCAATCCAGATTCAACCTAGTTCCAACTTTGTTAGGTTGCTCGTTTCTTCTATAGTAGCGGTCTGTCACAACATGCAGACACTGGGGCATAGATATACCCTATGTAGAAGAATTGAACTTGATCATGAGCATTACATCTAGGATCCATTGTCTAGTCTAAAGTTACTGAATTTTCTAGTCAACAGAAGTAGGTCCGTCCAAGTTGGTTTTTACCAATTTCTCAGTTCTCTCAATCCTGTTGATGATGAAAATCCAACGTAGTCGCTCACCTGTTAGGAGTTGGTCACCAAATTCTCTGACGGAACACTTCAAATCCTTTGCTCCTCATGCCTACTTTGGGGCCATGGTTCATTCATCTTTCAAAATTGGCACAACAATGTTGCAAAGCCCTAAGCTTTTCATGAGCCTAGATCAAGGGCCAAACCCATGTCACATTTCATCACCGCTTGGTTATTCTACCAATTTGGTCTACCATAGTGCACAGTCAAAGAACTTAGTTGACCAGATGCCCCTCGACAGTTTAACACCAGGGTCAATCAATAAAATCACTTTGGTTAGAGACTTTCAAGCTCCCCTCATTCTTGTCCAAAATCCTCGCTAGAGTTTCTTTCAATCCAAAATCCAACAACACCAATATTGACTGAAGAAAATCATCACTTTCAAATTACATGGAACCCTTCCAAGGGAGCAACCAAGTCATCACTATCGTGCTGAAATTGAGTCAAACTTTCAGTACCAGGTCATAAATAATAAATTCCAAATCTAGGTATCATGGCAGCAAAGTCCATGACACCATTTCCATTGATGCCATGTTTTATGCCTTCACCAATAAAGCAGGGGCAAAAACCTTGGAAAACTACCAAGGAATTCACCATCATTTCAAATATGTCCAGCACTCTATAGGGTCAAAGTCAAGAGACTTCCAAGATGGGTCAGATTTCAACCCTAAAGCATCAAAGTCAACAAAGACTTTCTGTGTGGGTCACTTTTGAGCATCTTAAAGTTCATAGCAACAAATCTACTTAAGAGGATATTCTAGTTTCTATTCTCGAAGGTTCATAGCCATAGAGCTTCCAAGAAGGATATTCTAATTTTCAATCCCGAAGGTCCAAAGATGATAAGAACTTCAAAGATGAGTCATTCAGTTTCCAGGAGACTTACCTGGGTTACCATCTAATCATACGACCGAGTTCGTCATCTACTTGTTACCAAGGATGATACTTGTGTCAAAGGCACCTATAGAGTAGTTCCTATGTAGTTGAAGGGATTGAGACTCAACTATGGGAGTTATTAGACTAAGGTCCTAATAAGCCAAGTATTGCATCACGGGGAGCGCCAATGCAATTCGTGAAGAAGAAGGAGGTAATGTCAGATTATGTATCGACTACTAGGAACTAAACAGACTCACGATCAAGAATCAATATCTACTACCTTAGATCAATGACTTGTTTAAACAGTTGCAAGGAGCAAAGGTATTTTCTAAGATTGATCTTCGATCAAGATAACATCAACTGAAGAATTTGGACAGTGATATCTCGAAGATAGCTTCTAGAATCGGGATTAGATATTACGAGTTCCCGATTATGATGTTTAGATTAACCAATGCCCTTACATATTTTATGGAGTTGATGAACTGGGTGTTGCATGACATATTGGACACGTCGATCATAGTTTTCATAGATGATATTTTGGTTTTTTCCAAGAATGAAGCAACTCATACAACGGATCTTAGAGCAGCTTCACAATAGTTGAAAAGGGAAAAGCTTTATGCCAAGTCCAAAGATATATGAGACTTGATTAAACAAAGTGATCTTCTTAGATCACGTAGAGTCATAAAAAGGGATTAAAGTGGATCCCAGCAATATTGAAGCCATTGGGAAGTGGGAAGCACCTAAGAGTGTTGCAGAAATTACAAGTTTCCTAGGTCTAGGTGGGTATTATAGATGATTCATGGAAGACTATTCCAGAATTGTCATACCTCTCATCAATTTGGCTAAGAAAGGAGAAAAGTTTTTTTTGGACTGACAAATGTGAGAAAAGTTTCCAAACATTGAAGGCTAGATTGATATCTGCTTCGATCTTGACTATTCCTATTCTAGGACAGCCATTTATCTTGTACACTGATGCATCAAGATTGGGTTTAGGATGTGTACTTATGCAAGGAGAACAAGTAGTTGCGTATGCTTCAAGACAACTCAAAACACATGAGAAGAATTTCTTGCCATAAATGTTTTATAGGCCATATTTAGATAGAATATTTTATTTTTGACAATAATTTAATTTATGCAACACCCTAATTGAAATGCCATATATTCACACTTCTAGAAGACAATCTAGTTGTGGGGACATGTATTTAGGCACCCACAATCTTGGGAAGGGCATAATGGGAATGATAAAAATCTTAATAAAGAAACAGAATGCTTTGCCAAACTTTCCAAAATTAGAATTCAGGATGAAAAGGGTAATTTAGGACGATTTTGCCTCTCGGTAAACCCTAAACCTAGAATAGGTTCTAAACCCTAAACCTAGAATAGGTTCTCAATCATTAACCCAAATAGGGTTATCCAACCCGAACTACGCGGATTCTGATTCCAAGGGTAAACCCTAGGATACGTAGGCCATTTGGGAGAAACCCAAATTCGGATCCACACCTTATTCCACTTGGACTATCCATAGATCCACTAGGATATCCACCTATATTTTAATCCAAATAGGGTTATCCGTCCATATTTTGACCCAAATAGGGTTATCCATATTTTGACCCAAAATGGGTTATCCAAAACTTAGTCCACTCAGGCTATTCATAGATCCACTAGGATATTTATCCATATTTTGACCTAGATAGGGTTATCTTGATTCCAACCCAGAAAGGGTTATCCATATTCCAACCCAGATAGGGTTATCCTTATTTCGACCCAAATAGGGTTATCCTTAGATCTACTAGGACTATCTATCAGTCCACATGGACTATCCAGATCCTAACCCATAGGGTTTTTCAACCTTTCTAGCATAAACTTCAACTTGAACAAAGAACTTAATCATGCACAAGCATAAATCACAGCAATAAACTTTAATCACACCTGAACTACGATGGTGAACCTGATTTTTGGAATAATTCCGTAATACGTAGGCAATCTGATGGATACAGATTCGGTTCAATGATATCAAACCACTTGGTTTGGTTTAGTTTAACAGATAAAGTCTAGCATAGGAAATGCATAGGAGACAGATTTCGATCAGGCGGTTTGGGTGACTAACCCCTTTCCATAACCGTAACCTGACGCTTACCCAATCTCGGAAGGACCAGAAATCCAATCTATGGGTCATGAGTCAATCATAGTCTTACCTTAGGGTGAGATTTTACATTTTCAAGGTCCTAGACCTTAATCTAGGTGGCGACTTCCAAGATTTCCATCTTTGTCCTCACAGTGGCGAGTCCACTGGGGATATAAATGTCAAACTCCTAAATGAAAACTTTCTTTGTGTGAATTGGATGCTAGATTTTAGTATACTATATTTATGCTTGTATATTATTGCTTTGGGGGGAATGGGTTCAGTCACACATTCATGCGAGTAGTCGAACCGGGTCCCATGCATATGGGGCAGCCCGCTAGGCGAAACACACAGCCATGGCCTGTACTTTGTGAGACCACAATTGGCGAGCAGCCTCTAACGAGCGTTTCTTGGGTCCGCTTGGGAATGTGTTATGCTACTCCACGTCGCTTGGATCCTTGCAACATAGTGTATAAAGGGAATGGGGGCCCATTATTCATCGTGCATTCGGTGATAGGTTACCCCGTCCTTGTCAAGTTGACCTTTTCTGTCCTAACCCAGATTGTAGCCCAATGTTTGTTATTTTTGATTCATCCCTAAACCGACCCAGTAAAGTCTGCTTAACCATGACATCCATGTTTGAGACGTCAAAGTTCTGCCCGTTTTTGTCCTCGATTGGTAAACATGTTAGAATCTATATGATGAGCATCTTGAACTCTCACCCATTGGGAGTATGAGGTATGTATACACCTGTTCTACATCATAGTAGACGGTCACTATACACCCTCCATTAAGTAAGCTCGATGTGTCGAATCTCTCATTGTTAACACGTCGATTTCGAAAAACGAACAGAAAATCCCAATCAAGACATAGATACCATGGTCAAGAAGAAATTTACTAGTTTGTTCATCAATGAACCGCTTTTACAAACCATCCCTAATAAGGACGATGGATTAATATATCCATTTCAATTTTATCGAATTCGGTAATCCAATTGGCCAGACCTTGGTACCACTGAATATCCATTTTGGAATCATGAGGTCCCAAGACTGAACATATGGCTTAATCAAATTCACTTAAATTGACTTGGATAATGTTTACCCAATCGCCCTTATGAGGGAGCTGACTTTGTTTGGTTAAGTCATCTTTGATTGTGCATTTGACTTCTTCCACTCTTCTAGATGTCTAGAATCTTGATATTTCTCCATTGGGTTTCAATGCCTTTGAAAAAGGCTTTATCAAACTGCAAACATATCCACCCTTTTAGGGTGAGAGGCCCCTACAATTAAGGAATTGTCTTGATCTCCCACCTTGAGATGGATCCATGTTGAATCAATGGAATTCATGAATCCAGATCTTGATTGAACATCAAATTTTGTAAGAAATGAGGCAACCAGATTTGGAAACACAATCAGTAACTCAATCAATCTGGTCCAATATAGCATTCAATTTAGGCAGCAACAAGCACCTATACCTGAAAAGTTTACAATATTCTTGTACAGTTAGTCCTTAGGCTTACTCAAATATCATATTCAGATCATCCCTGAATTAAGGAGAGATTTAGCCCCTAGGAAAATTCAATTATTGTTCTCGATTCACCCCTGAATTAAGGAAAGATTCAGCCCCTAGACAAATCCAATCACTGTTCTCAATTCATCTCATAATCAAGGAAAGATTTAGCCCCTAGGCAAATCCAATCATAGTTCTTGATTCACCTTTGAATTAAGGAAAGATTCAACCCCTAGGCCAATCCAATCATAGTTCCCGATTCTTCTCTGAATTAAGGAAAGATTCAGCCCCTAGGCAAATCCAATCATAGTTCTCAATGTACCTCAGAATTAAGGAATGACTTAGCCCCTAAGTAAATCCAATCATAGTTCTCGATTCATCTCTGAATTAAGGAAAGATTCAGCCCCTAGGCAAATCCAATCATAGTTCTCGATTCACCTTTGACTTAAGGAGAGATTTAGCCCCTAGGCAAATCAAATTATTGTTCCCTATTCACCTTTGAATTAAGGAAAAATTCAGCCCCTAGGAAAATCCTTATTGTTCCCTATTCACCTTTGAATTGAGGAAAGATTCAGCTCCTAGGCAAATCCAATCATTGTTCCCTATTCACCTTTAAATTAAGGAAAGAATCGGCCCCTAGGAAAATCCAATTATTGTTCCCTATTCACCTTTGAATTAAGGAAAGATTCAGCCCCTCGGCAAATCTAATCATTGTACCCTATTCACCTTTGAATTATGGAAAGTTTTAGCCCCTAGGCAGGTCCAATCATCATTTTGGTTCATCCAGAATTAAAGAAAGATTCAGCCACTCGGCAAATTCAATCACATCCAATTTATCTTAAAATCAAAGAAATATTAAACCCCAGATTCAACCACCATTTCTGGTTCATCTCAGAACTGAAGAAAGGTTCTGCCCCTAGGCAGGTCCATTCATCATTTTGGTTCATCTAGAATTAAAGAAAGATTCAGCCCCTAGGCAGATTCAATCACATCCAGTTTATCTCAGAATTAAAGAAATATGCAGCCCCAGATTCAACCACCAGTTCTTGTTCATCTCAGAACTGAAGAAGGGTTTAACCCCTAGGCAAGTTCAATCATCACTTCATGATCATGCTAGAATGGAGGAGGCATTCGGCCCCTAGGCTTTTTCACCCTTCACCTCTTGTTTAGGTTCCGGTTCATGATGGAATTAAGAAGAGTTCCATTCATCTAAATTCAATTAGCCACTAGGCTTATCCAACCATCAAATTTGGTTCAGGTTCTAATTCATGTTGGAACTAAGAAGAGTCCCATTCATCTGAATTCAATTAACCACTAGGCTTATCCAACCATCAAATTTGGTTCAGGTTCTAATTCATGTTGGAACTAAGAAGAGTCCCATTCATCTAAATTCAATTGGCCACTAGGCTTATCCAACCATCAACTTTGGTTCAGGTTCTTATTCATGTTGGAACTAAAAAGAGTCACATTCATCTGAATTCATTTAGCCACTAGGCTTATCCAATCATCAACTGTGGTTCATGTTCTGATTCATGTTGAAACTAAGAAGAGTTCCACTCATCGAAATTTAATTAGCACCTAGGCTTATCTAATCGTCAACTCCAGTTCAGGTTCTGATTCTTGTTGGAACTAAGAAAGGTTCCATTCATATGAACTCAATGTGAGCTTGAGTTAGCCTCTAGGCCTGTTCAACCATTACCTTTGGTCCAGGTTCCACTTCATAAAGGAATCAAAGAGAATTTCAGTCATTTCAACTCAATCAGTCCATCATCTCTAGCAATTAGAGTCCAATCGATGATTGTCATCCTTGGCCTCTATCAATCGGTGCCCAACTCAAGCAATCCTTGCCTCTACTAATTAGGGCCCAGTCCATGATTGTCAATCTTGATCTCTATCAATTAGAGATCAATTCAAAGTCAATCTTGATCTCTATCAATCAGAGACCAATTCAAAGTCAATCTTGATCTCTATCAATCAGAGACCAATTCAAAGTCAATCTTGATCTCTATCAATCAGAGACTAATTCAAAGTCAATCTTGATCTCTATCAATCAGAGACCAATTCAAAATTAATCTTGATCTCTATCAATCAGAGACCAATTCAAAGTCAATCTTGATCTCTATCAATCAGAAACCAATCCAAAGTCAATCTCTATCTCTATCAATCAGAGACCAATTCAAAGTTAACCTTGTCTCTTTCAATCGGAGACCGATTCAAAATGAATCTCTGGCTCTATCAATTTGAGCCCGATCCATGTCTATCATAGCCCAGTGCTACAAGTTAGGATCGCTCATCAAGAATGGCGAACGAGAAGTGATATGAATTAAATATGTATGTAACCGCAAGTGCACAGTATCGTGCAGTAACGGGTCGATCTCAGGGAGGAATCGCTATTATCCTAATTCAAATAAGGCAAAACGTACCAAAGGGATTTGATTGAATTAACACCCTAATCACTTCAAATAAAAATTAATCAAGCGATAAAAACAATGATAACCATTCATAACGGTACAAAAATTTACGAAACCACTAACCATAAAGTAACACAGATCTATTGCAAGAAAGGAACGAAATTAAAAGTAAAAGAATGTAAGAAAAACATATCTCGATAGAAGATTTCTCTATCATTGCACGTCGTCTTGTTGTCACTCCAAGGCGATGTGCAAACGATTATAAAGGGAGCCTTCTCCCCTAAATTAAATTAGTAATGGGATACAACCTATATTTATCTACCCTACTACAGAATTCTAAATCTGAAATTAAAACTTAAAAATAAATAAATAAATAAAAATAAACTTAAGAAAGAAGAACACAACTTGAAAAGAAAAAACTAAGAATCTCAAACTCTCTCATAAATTCTCAAAACTAAAAAAAAAAAAACTCATAATAGAATTCTTGGATGATTTTCTATTGCTGAGCATTACATATATATACAAGAGAGTAAAGATCACAATCAATCTTTACAATTGAATTACAAGAGATTTTGTAGAGATAATTTGGTAACCGAATTCCAATGTTGTAGGTTCATTGTATATGGACGATTCTTTGAGTAGAAAAAATCTTGCACCAACTCATCATATCTTTAGCATCATTATCTCTTTTTGAAAACTTCCATAATCGATTGGAGCTTTCTATTCTTCCATGCCATGCCAATCTTGTAAATTTGATTCCAAATAACTAAGGAATATTTTCTCAAGAGAATGAAATCTTTCACATGAGATGGGGCTACTCTTTGACTTGGTCCAAGGCTGATCTTATACACAAAATTCGTGGCTTTCCTCATAAAATTCATCTTATGCCCAGCTGCTGAGTTGACTGGTTGAGTTAACTGGACAGGAACACCAAAAATTCATAAAATGATATTTTTAAGCTCAAATTTCTCAATTCTTTCACCTACACCCAACAAACATAAAATCAACATTAAATACCCGAGAAGCATCATAAATAGAATAAGAGATGTATATTTTATGCCCTAAATTCACACATAAAATGTGTTCATCAAGAAGCATTCCTCATTGCCTGTCAGTAAAGATCAATTCCAGATTCTAGAGTCATCAGGAAAACATGAAACTTCAGCTATAATAGTGCTATCCCATTTTGGGCATTTTTACCCCATTGGTCAAGGAAATGCTAGAATCCAAAGAGTTGCCCTCATATTTCTCATTATTCAAAAAGGAGGAATAGAATTTTTCCGAATAGTAGGGTACACCAAAGATGAGATCCGATATGCCCCAGGACAGGATAAGAACTAGAATGAAGCCCTTGAGCCCTAAGTGGGGCATGAACCAGATTGAACCTGGACCCAAATTGAGTGCGGTCCAATGATGAAGCCCTTGAGTCCCTGAACTAGGGCATGAACCGGATTGACCTTGGACCCAAATTGAGTGCGGTCCAATGAGAAAAGCTGTTGAGCCCTAAGTTGGGCATGAACCGGATTGAACTTGGACCCAAATTGAGTGCGATCCAATGAGGAAAGCCATTGAGCCCTAAGCTGATCATGAACCAGATTGACCATAGACCCAAATTGAGTGTGGTCCAATGAGGAAAGCCATTATGCCCTAAACTCGGGCATGGACCAAATTGACTTTAGACCCAAATTGAGAAAGGTCAATTGAAGAAATCCATTGAACCCCCAAGCTGAGGCATAAACTAGTATAATCTTGGACTTAAAATGGTATAGTGCAATGGCGATACCCCTTGCTCCCTAAGCTAGGGCGTAAGCTTGAATGATTTTGAACTCAACTAGAAGCGGTCCATTGATGAATCTATTGAACTCCAAACTAGGGCATGAACCAGAGTAACCTTGAGCTTAAAAAGCAATAGTCCGGTTTTGAATGGATCCAAAACTGAAAAAAAAAAAGAAAAAAAAAACAAGGTAAGAATTGTATCGAACCCTAAAAGGTAGGTATCTTGCACCTATTGATAGAGGGGCATGATGAGTCCTGCTATTAGAGATCTGAAGGAAGACTTATCCGCACAATGACTGAAGGTGGTCGTCGAAGGCATTATGCCCAATTGGAGCCGCTTGGACGAACTAGTTGTTTCAACTTTCTATTATCGGTATTCGATAGGTCATCCATGTCTGGGTCCAAGATTGATATGCTTGTTGACAAGTCCAGTCCAATCTGCCCTATAAGTTAAAGAAAATCACCCCGTTTGGGATTTCAAACTCTGTGCTTTGTCTCTTCCATACATTTCCTCCCAGTTTCATACATCCTCTTATTCTACGTGCGTAGTCAATTCTGACTCTGAAGGTGATTGAAACGATGAGTCATCTCTTGACCTTCTAAGCCACCCAGCCTCTTGAGAAAGAATGGTCCAACCCATCTGGGAAAGCTTTAAATGATCAATCGGGAGATATAAGTGTACTCTCAAGAAACATGCCTTGGTGAAGCTGCCATTTATTCTACCTGTGAAAAGATTCCAAGGAAAGCATCAGATAGTAACAGATCATATCAGCAGGTCAGCCAGTTAGTACAAATGAGTGGAGGATAGATGTGCCACCAAAAGGATAGAAATTTCAAAGTCCTTACAAAGTACATCATCTACAAGCAAGAGATACATGACGAATGACCAATCTTAAAATCAAAGAATGAGGTCATAAGAATACCCCAAAAAAATATTCAAGCCTATGTTTTATCTACATCAATAATGGGAGGTAGTGGCATCAGAAAGAAGGAGATGATTAACTTCCAAAGGACAGCATATGGATTCATCATTCGAATAAAATTAGATCTAGATGAACAGTCACAAATGCTTATAAAGTTTACAGAAGAACAGAGTTCTAACTGGGGCAAAGATGTGTTATCTGATTGAAAATGTTTGGAAGAAGAAGATTCAAATCCAATATTGAAAGTCATGATTCAACTTTGCGATCAAGCGAAGCACTGCATTATGTGTTGTAGCCTTCACATCAAAAAAAAAAAGAGAGAAAAAGAAAAGAAAAGAAAAGAAAAGAAAATAGTAAGATGTTGAATGGCATATGGGGCTCGACAGTAAGCCATTTGTTTCTCCACTTCAAGAAGATGGTAGTTCCAATCAAAGCCAGATAGCAAGTTCGATCGTTCTTCGAGATTCACAGCATGTTGGACCCAAATTTTGATTTTGGCCATTTACATCCCGCCTTTACAAGAGACGATCTCATCACTTCTTCATCATCAAAGAAAGATTTCTCATCAGCATTAGACTCTCTCTCCCGTCTATCAATCTGACGGCCTTCCAAGGAGTCTCTATCACAAGCCCTTCTTTCGATTATCAATTTTTATGGCATTGTATCTCATGATCATGTCATCATCTTATGTACAAATTCATGAATCTGGCTGGAACTCTCATCTGTTGTGCATTACATCCGATGACTTCCCAAGGTTCCTATAAGCCCTTCATTTCTCAAGCCAATAAAATGGGATCTTCTCGGTAAGATAAATCCATTCTACATAAACAACCAAACACTCTCCCAATGATAGACCCATGTGGACAGTTTCACATCAGTCCTCTTGGACCTTCAACATCAATACTTGTCAACAAACCTAATGGTTTCAGACCCAGATACCAGCGTGACTGATTCGGCATCTCGATATAACTTGTTGGGACACGTGTTCCATCTGAACATCTCCAAGAAAGGAAAACATAATTCGGCATCATTTTTAATTTTGGTGTGGGACTGTATTTCCCTAAGGTCGCTTTTAGTGATGATTCAAATAGCTGCCCGCCTATCAATACGTGTCGGTGTCAACTTAAACAGTGGGGCAAGGCTACCCATTTGTCATGAAAGTTATGCCGTTCGGATTTCTCCTAAGGGTTTTAGACCATTGGATAGGACCATAATTTTGGCAATATCCTCACCATATCAGGACGCTTTATTCAACCCAAGATGGGGTTTGCAAAAAGAAAAATAAAAAAATAAAGGGAAGAAAAGAAACCTCAACAGGGAAAGGCAACCCAAGAAACCTCAATAGGCAACCCATAATACCTCAGTGGGGATAGGCGACCTGATGCAACCCTAAAGCATTGCCCTCATTGGCCCTACATAGAAAAATTCAGTGGTTCATGTAGACAAGTGTCATACCCAGTCTACCCTCCATAAGGAAAGGAACCCCTCTTGCTCTCCAGTGAATCATACTCAGAGGAGTTGAACAAACCATTGTCTGTTTGCCTTTTGGGCTCCATAGCATTGCCTTTCAACAGAATTCTATCTTCAAATCCTTTGGTCATGTTAGGGAGAGAGCAAATTCTCATGGCCTGGTTACGGATGTAGCCAAATTCATTCAAATCATCAGTTCCTTCATTTTTTAAAATTCAAGAAGGGATTATCAAAGAAGTCACTTTCTACAATCAATTTCTCAATCTTCCCTTGACCTTGGAAGCATAGTCAAATTCTTGATGCAATCCAGATTCAACCTAGTTCCAACTTTGTTAGGTTTCTCGTTTCCTTCTATAGTAGCGGTCTGTCACAACATGCAGACACTGGGGCATAGATATACCCTATGTAGAACAATTGAACTTGATCATGAGCATTACATCTAGGATCCATTGTCTAGTCTAAAGTTACTGAATTTTCTAGTCAATAGAAGTAGGTCCGTCCAAGTTGGTTTTTACCAATTTCTCAGTTCTCCCAATCCTGTTATTGAAGAAAATCCAACATGGTCGCTCACCTGTTAGGAGTTGGTCACCAAATTCTCTGAAGGAACACTTCAAATCCTTTGCTCCTCATGCCTACTTTGGGGCCATGGTTCATTCATCTTTCAAAATTGGCACAACAATGTTGCAAAGCCCTAAGCTTTTCATGAGCCTAGATCAAGGGCCAAACCCATGTCAAATTTCATCGCCGCTTGGTTATTCTACCAATTTGGTCTACCATAGTGTACAGTCAAAGAACTTAGTTGACCAGATGCCCCTCGACAGTTTAACACCAAGGTCAATCAATAAAATCACTTTGGTTAGAGACTTTCAAGCTCCCCTCATTCTTGTCCAAAATCCTCGCTTGAGCTTCTTTCAATCCAAAATCCAACAACACCAATGTTGGCTGAAGAAAATCATTACTTTCAAATTACATGGAACCCTTCCAAAGGAGCAACCAAGTCATCACTACCGTGTTGAAATTGAGTCAAACTTTCAGTACCAGGTCATAAATAATAAATTCCAAATCTAGGTATCATGCCAGCAAAGTCCATGACACCATTTCCATTGATGCCATGTTTTATGCCTTCACCAATAAAGCAGGGGCGAAAACCTTGGAAAACTGCCAAGGAATTCACCATCATTTCAAATATGTCCAGCACTCTATAGGTTCAAAGTCAAGAGACTTCCAAGATGGGTCAGATTTCAACCCTAAAGCTTCAAAGTCAACAAAGACTTCCTGTGTGGGTCACTTTCGAGCATCTTAAAGTTCATAGCAACAAAGCTACTGAAGAGGATATTCTAGTTTCCATTCCCGAAGGTTCATAGCCATAGAGCTTCTAAGAAGGATATTCTAATTTTCAATCCCGGAGGTCCAAAGCTGATAGGAACTTCAAAGATGAGTCATTCAGTATCACCCTATAAGTGACCTTCTAAGTTCTTGCTCATTTCCGAATCAATAGCAAATTTCTCACCGTAAAAATTATAAGAACTGTACTTTGAAAACCCGGTCTAATCCATGGTTCTATATGATGACAGGGCTCCCGATCATAATCGGACCAGAAGGCGAAGTCGGGTGACGAACCACTCAATTTTCAGGTATGAAAACCTGTGAAAAAATGTATAAATCTCATACCACTCACTATACCAGTTGCGGTCAGTGCAACCGGTATGTGCAACCGGTATGGGTATACCGGTCTGACTATACCGGTCTGAGTCACTCAGACTGGTATGTGCGACCGGTATGTCTAGTTTCAGCTGGAGACGGACTCCAGCGGGTCCCTCACTCCGAATTGAAACTTGAAAAGTTTCCAATTGTGAGAAACCTTCCTATGATCGGCCTCCCACTATTAATAGAGACCTTAGCACTCTTTCTGATCCTTCTCAAAACCCTAGCCGTCTGGAGGAGAGCTGAGAAGGAGCAAGGAGGAAGAGGCCACCCAGGAAGGAGGTTTCCGTTGGAGGAGCACGTCGCCAACCAAAAAACACCACCGGTAAGTGCTCTATACTCTTAATAATATTAGGATTTCAGATCAAAGCCATGAAGCGGTGCGGCGATCCAAAATCCTAGATCTTGCAATAAACCTAGTCTCTTATTTAAATCTAATCTAGGTTTGATACGACGTTCTAGTCAAAACCAGAAGGCCATTAGAGTATTTGAATCTTAGAATGGGTTAGGAGAAACCCTAGAAACCAAGCCAATGACCAATGGGAAAGGGAGATCCAAGATCGAGTTCTCAGATCTAATCGGCAGAATAAACCGGTTGGACACAAGGTCCGGCGGTATGGGCCTGCGGTGTATACCGGAGGCACATACCGGTCTCACATATGTGCAACCGGTATATACCGCAACCAGTATACATACCGGTGGCACATACCGGTCTCACTCCCCTGAAACCTGTACCTGTGACCGGTATGGCTTCCGAGCCTTATTTGCTTGGTCAGGCAAGGTTCTGACCAATTGTGACCTTAATAAATTAATTTTAACCTATGAATATGGTTGTGTAGGACCTGTAGACAACGTGAGAATACCCTGTGATGCAGAGCGGGATTATTATCACGCGTCAGGTAAGGGACAAGACCCAAACTCTAATTAACTAATTAACCAGTTAACCATTGCAACTCAATTGTTTATGAATTTCATTGCTTGATGTCTGTGCATTTCACATGCCATGTAGTTACTTCTTTTGTTACTATTATCTGTTCATGCATTTCTTATGCTAGGATTGTTGGATGTTAGGTATGTGTATGCTTTTAGTTAGTGTGTGGAATGTGAAGGGGTGTGTGCCCTGGATATATCCACAGCTAACACATTTTCGTATCGCCATCTACCTTAGCAAACTTGGTACGAATAGGGTATCAGGGGAAAGACGTGGGATTGTGGTTCTTCCTGCCCGCCAGACTCGAGCCCTATCTCTATGTCGTAAGGAGCCATGCTGGGGTAAGGCCATTGATACTGTATTGACATTTAGGACTGGTTAGAAACGAAACCCACTTGCAATCCCTTGCCAGTAGGGGTTTAGGTATTGGTACGGTGTGGGGTATCAGGGGGAGGACGTGGGATTGTGGTTCTTCCTGCCCGCCAGACTCGAGTCCTATCTCCATACCGAAGTGAGTGATGTGGGGCAACAGCAGTAGTGTGGTAGGTGCCTGACTGTTGGGTGTGCTCACACTCTCGTGCATGGAGGTGCGGTGGCCGCCAAACCTTACCATAGCATAATTACAAGTTATACCTGACCAAATTGTAATGTTATCTCATGCATTTTGTATATTGCATTGGTCTTGTACTTTACTGAGCTAAGCTGTGAGCTCACCCAAATATATATATATATATATATATATATATATATATATATATATATATATATATATATATATATATATATTTCTTTTCAATTTTTTTTCGGGATCCCGGATGCAGGGTACACAGTGATGACTTCGTGACTGCCCCAGCATACAGTATAGTTGCTGCCATTGATACCTGTGAGGACAAAGATGGAAATCTTTAGAAGTCGCCACCTAGATTGTATACGTATTGGTCTTGTATTTCATCAGCTAAGCCGTGAGTCACCAAATATAGCATAGCAAAGAGTATATATAAAGGGTATATATATATATATATATATATATATATATATATATATATATATATATATATATATATATATTTTTTCAGATTCACGTAGAACGTTGATGCTGACTTCAGACCGTCAAAGATACAAGAGGTTGCCAGTATTGAAACTGCGAGACAAAGATGGAAATCTTGGGTCGCTTACCTGCACTTAGGTTCAGGACCTTGAAATGTGAAATCTCACCCTAAGGTAAGACTCGATTGACTCATGACCCTTAGATTGGAATTCTCAACCGCCGAGATTGCAAGCGCCAAAGTCACGGTTATGGGAAGGGGTTAGGCATCTAAACCATTCGATCGAAACTGGTCTCCTATAATTTCCTTTCCTATGCTAGACTATTTATTAAATTAAACCAAACCAAGTGGTTTGATATCATTGAACCGACCAGATC